>JAWDJD010000004.1:251476917-251584417 GCA_035047305.1 Bradypodion pumilum | reverse complement strand
TGCTGCCAAATGGAAGCTGATACTCCCTATTTATGTAACTAGCATTTTTTTGCCCAGCCCTGCCGGGCAGGCTTGTATTGTGCAGCCTAGCAGAGGTATGTGTGTGTTTATACTCAACACACACACACACACACAACACAACACAACCTCACACACAATACACATACACACACAACCACACACACATGCACAATCACACACACTACACAAACACATACACAACTCAAACACACACACATCACAACGACACACACACACTCAATACACACACGATACAACCACACACACAATCACGCACACACAACACAACCAAACTGTTGTGTTCTCAATTCTATGCCTTTAAACAACCACCAACTGTATCAATGTAACCCGTTGTAATTAGGACGCGAGCTAATGACCACCTGGTGGCAATAGCGAGCGCCCAGCTCACACGGTTCCAATTCCCAAAGAACTGCAGTGCGGGAAGATTCCCGCCACTACCTCACCTGGACAAGAAGGGCGTGACCTGAAATGACGTCACGCCGGCAGTAGCCAATGGGCTATCGTGGAGCCACATTCAAATGTATAGCCACCGTATATATTGAGCTGTTCGTCCGCCATTACCTCATGTTCCCCCAGACCACCATGCAATAAAGATGTGTTAAGCCAATACTTCGGCTTTTCCTGTGTCTTGGTTCTCATACACTAAATTGGCAACGAAGGTGGGATAATGGATCCCCACGAGATCAAGACACACGCTAGTCATGCCGGCTTCGACATCAACAAGCCGGAAGATTGGGAGCTCTTCGAAATGGACTTCCAAGATGCGCTGGTGGTGTCCGACATTACGGACGAGGGAAAGAAGAGGGCCATCCTCACCCGGATGCTCGGAAATGCCGCCAAAAGAGTATTGGTGGACCTGGTATCACCGAAGAAGGTGAGCGAGCTGACGGTCAAACAGCTCCTGAAGGCGATGCGCGACCATTTCCAGCCCTCGGTTTCGATGTTCTCGGCTCGAGACGCGTTCTGGAAGAGAGTCCAAGCGCCTGGTGAGTCCATCGCCGCCTTTGCAGCGGCCCTGCGGCTGGCCGCCGGCCCATGCAAGTGGGAAAACCTGGAAATTGCCCTCAGGGACCGCATGCTGTGCGGCCTGTGGGACGAGGAGGTTCAGCGAAAGCTGATGAACCAGGAGCCACCCCCAACGCTGCGCGAGGTTGTGAAGGCGGCGCAGGCTGCGGAAGCCATGAGGGCCGGAGTCAAGGGGTTCAGAGAAAGGCCCCCACAATCCGACAAGGCAGCGGGGTCAGTGCATGCGGCCAGACGGATGCCGAAATCTTCCACGGAGAGCAGCGACGACGAAGATGTCCAGAGGGTTCGGAAGGAAGGCCGATGCTGCGACGGATGTGGAGCGGCCCATGACCGCATCAAGTGCCCGTTCCGGAAGGCCGAGTGCCACAACTGCGGACGCCGGGGGCACATCGCCAAGGTCTGCAGACGGACTGGAAAAGCTCGTCAGACCGCTCGCCAAGAACCAAGGAGGGCGCCCGGCCCGCGAGGAAGCAGGACGGCGTGGGCCACATCTCCGACGACAGCAGCGACGACGCCCCAGTGTACAGCGTGTCCTTGGGACACCCCCGTTACTTTGTTGAGGTACTGGTGCAAGGGGCCCCTGTTAGGATGGAGATAGACTCGGGTTCCTCCTACTCAATCATGTCCCAGCGGGAGTTCTTGGGAATTTCCCCCCACGTGCGCCCTAAGCTCAAAGCGTTAAGGTCCACGCTGCGGGACGTACAGGGTAATAGCATTCCGGTGTTGGGGGTTGGAAAATTCAAGGTCCAGTACAAGCAGCATGCCGCAGAACTGCCCCTGGTTGTTCTCAAGGGGGGAAGTTGCAGCCTCCTCGGGACTCAATGGTTTAAGCCCCTGGGTTTGTTCATTGGGGGGGGGGGTGCATGCCGTTGGGACTGACCCAATACAGGAGGTGTGCGACGCGCACCCCGAAGTATTCAAGAAAGGACTCAGAAAATTCAAGGGACCCCCAGTAGCGTTCGACCTGGACCCGGAGGTCCGCCCAATAAGACTCAAGCCGCGCAGAGTGCCTTTCGCACTAAAGGACAAAATAGAGGCGGAACTGGACAAATTGGTGGGCCAGGGGATTCTTGTTCCTGTTGATTCCGCGGAGTGGGAAACTCCGCTTGTAACTGCACTGAAGGCCAATGGGGAGGTTCGCATATGTGCTGACTATAAGTGCACCATTAATAAGGCGATCCGCCCTAATGCGTATCCGGTGCCGGTAGTCAGCCACCTGTTGGCCAGATTACATGGGGGAAAGTGTTTCGCAAAACTTGACCTGGCGCAGGCCTATCAGCAACTCTCAGTAACCCCAGCTGCAGCTGCTGCGCAAACAATAGTCACTCATAAGGGGGCGTTCCAGGTGACGCGCTTACAGTTCGGCGTGAACTCGGCGCCCGGCATTTTCCAGTCGCTTGTGGAACGCCTCTTGAAAGGACTGGATGGGGTCTTGCCATACTTTGATGATGTATTGATAAAGGGGGGAGTGAGGAGGAGTTGGCTGAAAGGCTAGACAAAGTACTGGCGGTGTTTGAAAAGGCGGGGTTGAGGTTGCGGAAAGACAAATGCGTCTTCTTCACAAAAGAGGTTGAGTTCTTGGGTTTCCGGGTAACCCCTGCGGGAATTAAGCCCTCCAAATCAAAGGTAGCCGCAATTCAAGGTGCCCCTCGCCCCACCTCCAAGCCTGAATTGCAGTCGTTCCTAGGGCTCTTAAATTTCTACCACTCCTTCCTGCCTCGGAAGGCTTCGGTAGCAGAGCCGCTGCATAAGCTGCTCAAGAAGGACGAGGCGTGGAAGTGGGGCGAGAGCCAAGAGAGGGCATTCGTTGAACTGAAACAACTCCTAGCGTCTGATGCCATTCTCACCCATTTTGACCCCAAGAAGCCGGTGGTTCTGATATGTGATGCATCCCCAGTGGGGGTGGGGGCGGTGCTGTGCCATGTGCTGGAAAACGGGAGAGAGGCCCCGGTAGCATTCTACTCCAGATCCCTGTCCCAGGCTGAGCGAAACTACGCCCAAACAGACAGGGAGGTGCTAGCAATAATAGCAGGGACTAAGAAGTTCCACGATTTCCTCTACGGCCGCCCCTTCACCATAGTTACCGACCACAAGCCCCTGCTAGGCATTTTCACTGCAGACAAGCCCACACCTCAGATCCTGTCCCCTAGGATGTTACGGTGGGCCATCTTCTTAAACGCGTATCAGCACGCATTGGTGTACCGCCCAGGGAAAGAAATAAGCCACGCGGACGCCCTTTTGAGGTCTCCCCTTCCCCTCACTAGCAGCACCGTGGGCGAGGAAGAAAAAGACCGCCAAGTGCTCCTGATAGAGGTCTTAGATTCGCCCCCTATTGTACCCGCAGACATCGCCAAGGCGACCGGGAAGGACAAAACGCTAGCTCTAGTCAGCTCCTGGGTGCAAAAAGGGTGGCCTGCGTCCTCCCCGGCGGCTGAGTTCGCCCCGTTTTTCAGGAAGAGGCTAGAGTTGTCCATAGAGAGAGGGTGCCTTCTGTGGGGCCAACGGGTGGTGGTCCCCGAATCCATGAGGCCTAGGGTGCTCAAACTGCTGCACGTCAGCCACCCTGGAATTGTCCGCTCCAAGGCTCTGGCCAGGAGCTATTTCTGGTGGCCCCAGTTAGACGCCGACATCGAGCACATGGTAGGCACTTGCGAGAGCTGCCAATGCTCCCGACCCGAAGAGGCGCGTCTGCCGCACAGGGAATGGGATGCAGCGAAGGGGCCGTGGTCCCAGGTGCACATTGATTTTGCGGGACCATTTAGAGGGACACTTTTTCTCCTCGTAGTAGATGCTTACTCCAAGTGGTTGGAGGTCATCCCAGTTACGAGCACCTCATCGGCAACGACAGTGAAGCATTTGCGTAGGGTTTTTAGCATGTTCGGTATACCCGACACCCTAATTAGCGATAACGCTAGTTGTTTCACGTCCGCAGAGTTCAGGTCATTCACTGAGATCAACGCCATTCAGCACATCACCTCCGCCCCTTTCCACCCGGCAACAAACGGCCAGGTCGAGCGCCTCGTGCGCACCACCAAAGACGCGCTGAGGCGCATGGGTCCCGGGGATCTCAACCTACAAGTGTGCCAGTTCCTGCTGGGCTACAGGGTGACCCCCCTAGCTTCTGGGTACTCGCCCGCAGAGCTCTTAATGCGTAGGAAGCTGACTACGATTCTGACCAGGCTAGACCCCACAAGGGTGGAGGACACAGGGAGGAACATCGGGTTAGCAGACATGAAAAGTTTCGAAGTCGGAGCCCCAGTACATTGCAGGAACTACGCTAGCGCGGGGCCAGCCTGGGTCCCGGGCGTCGTCGTTGGGCAGACGGGTCCCGTGTCGTATTGCGTAGAGACCAGCACGGGTCTACTCTGGAGACGACACGCAGACCAACTCCGGAGCAGGGTTCCGGGACACCAGAGCACGGACGGCGCGGAAAAGGATTCAGCGTTAGGGTTCTCCCCCACCCGTTCAGCCCAAGGGGGAGGAGAGGGGGGCCAGTGGTCCCCACCTAGGGGGGAGGGGAAGGAATCTGTCCTCATAGATATCCTGAGGGATCCTTCTAATGACACCCCAGGAGATAATTCTGATTTTCATTTACAAAACCGGGGGGGTTTTCCTGAGTGGTCCCCCACCCATCCAAGCGAGAAGCGGGGTTTTTCGTTAGTCCCCAGTGCCCCCGGTTTTTCCGTCGCTTCCCCAAAAGCCGCAAAGCCGCGGCAAGTCACTAACGAGTCTCCCTCTCCCATTGCAGGACAAGGAACCAGGGGACAGAGAAGCAGTAGCACTCCCGGGACAAGCCAGCCAGCATCACGCCCAAAGCGCGTTTGCAATAAGCCATCTTGGATGAGAGACTTCATCTCATCCTAGGGGGGAGGGATGTTGTGTTCTCAATTCTATGCCTTTAAACAACCACCAACTGTATCAATGTAACCCGTTGTAATTAGGACGCGAGCTAATGACCACCTGGTGGCAATAGCGAGTGCCCAGCTCACACGGTTCCAATTCCCAAAGAACTGCAGCGCGGGAAGATTCCCGCCACTACCTCACCTGGACAAGAAGGGCGTGACCTGAAATGACGTCACGCCGGCAGTAGCCAATGGGCTATCGTGGAGCCACATTCAAATGTATAGCCACCGTATATATTGAGCTGTTCGTCCGCCATTACCTCATGTTCCCCCAGACCACCATGCAATAAAGATGTGTTAAGCCAATACTTCGGCTGTTCCTGTGTCTTGGTTCTCATACACAATCACAATCACACACACAATACACACACATGCCATAGCTCCGTGAGGAGAGGGGGTGCTCCCCCTCCCCCCAAAGCCTCAGCAATGACAGACAGACAGACAAACACACACACACACACACACACACACACACACACACTTGCTGAAGCTGTGCAGGGGGAGGAGGGGCTCTTCCTCCCCCCCCCCGCCAGCCTCAGCAGGACACCCAGGAGGCTGCATCGGGGAAAGCCTCAGCAGACAAAAGGTAAGTGGGGTGGGGGACACGGACTGGGGGTGCAAGGGGCAGGGCGGGTGGACGGCGTGGTTCCCAGGCCCTTCCCCCTCAGACCCTCTCCCTCTCCCCCGCCCCACTTACCTTTTGTCTGCTGGGGCTTTCCCCAGCGTAGGCTTCTGAGCAGGGACATTCACTGGCCTGCCCTCTGTCCCTGCCAGCCTCAAGGCATTGATGCTGGCAGAGGTGGAGAGGGCAGGTCGGTGCAAGTCCCAGCACTGAAAAGGCTGAGTCGGGGAAAGGCCCAGTCAGCAAAAGGTAAGTGGGGTGGGGGAGAGGGACTGGGGGGACAAGGGGTCGTGGCGAGTGGGCGGTGTGGTTCCCAGGCCCATTCCACCCCCCTAGTCTGTTATGTCTCCCCCTCCCTCTTTTGGGGCACCAACAGACCAAGCTTTACCCTTGCGGAGAGAGCCTCTTACTTTCCATGCCGGGGATACACTCACAGCACGGCAAATCCAAAGCAGAAGTCCTAGTTCAGTCCAAAAGTTCAGTCTAGAGTTTTCTATAAGCCGAGGAGACGAGCAAACAGGGGCAGGAACGGGGAAGCTCAAATTTTGTCCATCACGGAGCCACACCCAGCATTCTGGCTCCTTATATTCCCCCATGGGGTGTGGCCCAATGCTTCCTAATTACCTCCTGGCCCTCCTCTCTTTCTGCCTCTGCTGGAGATGCTTTGCCTTGCTCCGATATCTGGTGTCAAGCCATGCCTCATCACCAGAGCTGTCCGTGAGCTGCAGCTGCTGTCGAGAAACATTCTCTCCATCAGTGGTGTTCCAACAGAGGCTGAGGCACTTTTGGGGGGCACTCCTGGGGAGTGCCAGCTCCTCCCCCTCATCCTGCCAGCTCCTCCCCCTCATCCTCAGAGTCCTCATCCCCAAGGTGGGCCAGTTCAAAGGCCAGGGCTGGGATGGGGGCCGGGCTGGGTAACTCAGAATCTAAGAAGGCATCCTGTTTATGAACATGGATTTATAAATAAGGTTCAAAGGTTCCAGGGCAGGCGAGATGCTTGTTTTGAGCCCTGTCCTGCCCTGATCAGGCATCTTTGCCTGTTTGAAATGGCCCACCCCCTTTCTGTGTCTAGAGTCTGAGGGTTGCCTTTGGGGGATGGATAGGAATTTTTTGAGCCCATCTTCAGGATTGGCACGTGGAAGAGGGGTATCTTTTCATTTATCCCACTCAGGACTATGGGACAATTGTGGTTTAGGTATGTGGTTGGTTAAAGAGGTCACATTTAGGCAGGTATGCTGGGTTAGGTTGGTAGCAGTGAATCCCTCAGGGCGTCATTGGATGAGGGGAAACCTGGGTGCACAATTTGGGTGAATCATTTGGGCACCTAGGAGACACCATGTGCCATCTCCGCAATATGTCCAACATCCATGCACACAAATAGAGATATGTCACCAGTTTAGCTGGCCTGGGTAGCAGCTATCGAAGGCACAGCTCTGCCCATGAGTAAGGGATTTGCCCATATGGTCTGAAGAGAGGAACAAGGTGTTTCCCATGAATCATTTCCCAGGGAAAGCAAGCACCTAACAACAGTCCTTTTCATTATGACGAAAGTTTAAATACATTTGCTCGCTTGTAATATAACATGAATATTCATCTAGGGACTGAATGGGGAAGGAGATATGCAGAAATGCCACAGGGAAGAATGAAAGCATAGAAATGGCAGAGAGAAGGGGAAAGTTTTTTAAAAGTTATACTTCATCTAATTAAGTACTAGTTCTCTTTTTCCTTGCTGTATATTGGACCACACTTACACTGCTTCAGATGATAGATTAAATTAGGATTTCCTCAGGGAACCATCTTTGAATTTTCTTACAATGCAGCAAGACAAAGAACAAGGCACTTAAATCTCTAAAACCACATGGTGAGAGGTTGCTCAAAAGACAGGGTTGAAACATAGGGAATGTATGCAAGAATTGCTAATCTAAGTTTTTTAAAAAAACACACTCACAAAACTTTGTTTGCTTGTTTTAAAAAATATTTCAATATATTTCTTTTGTGCCCTGGACTGAAAAGCAATCTGAACTATTTCAATCCATGAGCTCATATACAATACATATTGTTAAAAAGTACTTGGCCTAATGTCAAATGTGCTGAAAATGTGTTTCTGTTGTGTTCTAATGGTTTTACCTTCCACATGGATTACAATGTATCTGAGCCAATGTAACCTTGCCTATAGCAACAATGTAACCTTCAGCTGTATCATATAAACCCTGTAATAGGACGCGAGCTAATGACCACCAGCTGGCAGCAGCGAGCGTCCAAGCTCTCTTGGTCCGAACTCATCAAAGGCAACAGCGCGGGAAGTTTTCCCGCCACCACCTACACCTGGACAAGAAGGGCGTGACCACAATGACGTCACGCAGACAGTAGCCAATGGGCTACCATGGCACCACGTTCAAATGTATCCCTACTGTATATAAAGAGCTATCGATCCGCCATTACCTCATGTTCCCTCTGTCCACGATGCAATAAACCTGAGTTAACCCAGCCCGAGGCTGTGTCCTGTGTCTTAGTTTCATACACTAAATTGGCGACGAAGGTGGGATAATGGATCCCCAAGGAGCAGCCAGGGCACAGAGCGGGTTCAACATCACCAAACCGCAAGACTAGGAGTTGTTTGAGATGGACTTCCATGCGGCGCTGGTGGAACTCAAAGTCAAGGAAGACGATGAGGAGAGGAAGAGGGCCATCCTCACCCGCATGCTTGGGATGGAGACCAAGCGGACGCTGGTGGGCATCATCGCTCCGAAGAAGGTGAGCGAATTTAAGGCGGACGACATCATGAAGCTGCTTCGGGAGCGCTTCCAACCCTCGAGGGCGATGTTTCCCGCTCGGAGCGCGTTTTGGAGGCGAGTCCAAGCGCCGGACGAGTCGGTCGAGACATTCGTGGCCGCCATGAGGGTAGCCGCCGCCCCCTGCAAATGGGGCAACATCCTAGAAATGGCCCTCAGGGACGGCGTGCTGTGTGGCCTGAAAGACAAGGAGGTGCAGCGCAGCTTGATGAATAAGGAGCCGCCACCAACGCTGGCAGAGGTCGTCGAGGCCGCGGAGGCCGCAGAGTCCACGAATGCTGGAGTGGACGAGATGCACCAGTGGCGGGAGTGGCGTCCCAGAGCCGGTAAAGCGGAAAAATCGGTGCACGCAACTCAACGGGCCTCAAAGTCGTCTTCGGAAGGCAGCGACGGCGAGGAGGTCCAGAAGGTCCGAAAGGGGGGGCGCCGCTGCGATGGTTGCGGAGCGGCCCATGAGCGTGCGAGGTGCCCATTTAGAAAGGCCGAATGCTATACCTGCGGCCGTCGGGGGCACATCGCCAAGGCATGCAGAAAACGGAAGGAGGGCCGGAGGCAGTCACCGGACCGTTCGACCAGACCGGACCGTTCAGCGAGGCCCAAAGATGGCGTCCCGACCACGAGGAAGCAGGACGGCGTGGGCCGCGTCTCGGACAGCAGCGAGGACGACATCCCAGTGCTCAGTGTGTCCGCGGAACAGTCCCATTATTTCGTTGAGGTACTAGTACAAGGGGCCCCTATCAGGATGGAGATTGACTCGGGGTCCTCCTATTCCATAATTCCCCAGAAAGAGTTCTTGAAAATCGACCCCCACGTGCGGCCCAAACTTAAAACATTGAGGTCCACGCTACGAGATGTGCAGGGGAACAGCATTCCGGTGTTGGGGGTCGGGAAATTTCGGGTTGAGTTTAAGAGACATTCTGCGGAGCTGCCCCTAGTTGTCCTCAAGGGGGGGAGTTGTAGCCTCCTAGGGACACAGTGGTTCCAGCCTTTAGGCCTGTTTATAGGGGGAGTACATGCAGTGGGGGTGGACCCAATACAAGCGGTGTGCGATGCGCATCCCGCCGTTTTTGAAAAAGGACTTGGAAAATTCAAGGGACCCCCTGTAGCTTTCGACCTAGACCCGGAGGTCCGCCCGATAAGACTCAAACCGCGCAGGGTGCCCTTCGCACTAAAGGACAAAATAGAGGCGGAACTGGACAAATTGGTGGGCCAGGGGATTCTTATTCCTGTTGATTCCGCGGAGTGGGAAACTCCAATTGTAACAGCTCTGAAGGCTAACGGGGAGGTGCGCATTTGCGCTGATTATAAGTGTACAATTAACAAGGCGATCCGCCCTAACGCATACCCGGTGCCGGTAGTCAGCCACCTTTTGGCCAGGCTAAATGGGGGAAAGTGTTTCGCTAAGCTCGACCTGGCACAAGCCTATCAGCAGCTTCCCGTAACACCCGCCACGGCAGCGGCACAAACGATAGTCACACATAAAGGAGCGTTCCAGGTGTCGCGTTTACAGTTCGGCGTGAACTCGGCACCCGGCCTTTTTCAGTCGCTTGTGGAACGCCTCCTGAAGGGGCTGGAGGGGGTGTTGCCTTATTTTGATGACGTATTAATAACAGGGGGGAGTGAGGCCGAACTGGCAAAGAGATTGGACAAAGTACTAACGGTGTTCGAGAAAGCGGGGCTGAGACTGAGGAAGGACAAATGTGTCTTTTTCGAAACCGAGGTCGAGTTCTTAGGGTTCAGGATTACACCCGAGGGTATCAAGCCATCCAAATCCAAAGTAGTAGCCATCAAAAAGGCCCCTCGCCCCACATCCAAAACCGAGCTACAGTCATTCCTGGGGCTCCTCAATTTTTACCATACATTCCTTCCGCGGAAGGCGTCCGTGGCCGAACCGCTTCATCGGTTGCTTAAAAAAGAGGAGACTTGGATGTGGGGTGACGAGCACGAGAGGGCGTTCAAAGAATTAAAGCAACTCTTGACCTCTGACGCAATTCTAACGCATTTCGACCCCAAACGGCCGGTGGTCCTAGTCTGTGATGCATCACCGGTGGGGGTGGGGGCGGTACTTTGCCACGTGTTGGATGACGGAAGGGAGGCCCCGGTTGCATTTTATTCAAGGTCCCTGTCCCAGGCAGAGCGAAATTACGCACAAACCGACAGGGAGGCATTGGCAATTGTAGCGGGGACCAAAAAGTTTCACGATTTTTTGTATGGCCGCCCGTTCAAAATCGTGACGGATCACAAGCCCCTGTTAGGGATTTTCACGGCAAGCAAGCCCACCCCGCAGATCCTATCACCGAGGATGCTGCGATGGGCCATTTTCCTCAACGCTTACCAACACGAGTTGGTGTACCGGCCCGGAAAAGAGATCAGCCATGCTGATGCACTTTCGAGATCCCCTTTGCCCTTGTCGGACGATCAGAAGGCTAGAGTAGGAAGAGACCGCCAGGTGTTACTAATTGAGGTTTTAGATGCACCCCCAATAGTACCAGCCGATATTGCTAAGGCGACAGGCAAGGACAGAACGCTCGAGAAAGTCAGCTCATGGGTACAAAAGGGGTGGCCGGCATCGTCCCCAAGCACGGAATTCGACCCATTCTTTCGGAAAAAGCTAGAGTTGTCCCTAGAAAGGGGGTGCCTATTGTGGGGCCAACGGGTGGTGGTTCCTGCAGCCATGCGGCCGAGGGTGCTCAAACTGCTACACGTCAGCCACCCGGGCATCGTGCGTTCGAAAGCGCTGGCCCGCAGTTACTTTTGGTGGCCACAGCTGGACGCGGACATTGAGCACATGGTCGGCACTTGTGAGGCATGCCAGGGATCCCGACCAGAGGCGGCCCGCCTCCCGCATAGGGAATGGGACACAGCAAGGGGGCCGTGGTCCAGAGTACATGTAGATTTCGCTGGCCCATTCCGAGGAACCATGTTTCTCCTGGTGGTGGATGCGTTCTCCAAGTGGCTGGAGGTTATCCCAGTAAAGAGCACACCTCCCAACAACGCCGCGGAGCCGCGGCAAGTCACTAACAAGTCTCCCTCTCAAATTACAGGGCAGGAAACCAGGGGACAAAGAGAAGGTAGCAAGCCCGGGGAAAGGCAGCCCGCATCGAGACCCCAGCGTGTTCGAAATAAACCATCTTGGCTGAGAGACTTTGTCTCCTAAGGGGGGGGAGTGTGTTGAAGTGTGGGCTCGAGACATTGTCTCGTCCTAGGGGGGAGGGGTGTTGTGTTCTAATGGTTTTACCTTCCACATGGATTACAATGTATCTGAGCCAATGTAACCTTGCCTATAGCAACAATGTAACCTTCAGCTGTATCATATAAACCCTGTAATAGGACGCGAGCTAATGACCACCAGCTGGCAGCAGCGAGCGTCCAAGCTCTCTTGGTCCGAACTCATCAAAGGCAACAGCGCGGGAAGTTTTCCCGCCACCACCTACACCTGGACAAGAAGGGCGTGACCACAATGACGTCACGCAGACAGTAGCCAATGGGCTACCATGGCACCACGTTCAAATGTATCCCTACTGTATATAAAGAGCTATCGATCCGCCATTACCTCATGTTCCCTCTGTCCACGATGCAATAAACCTGAGTTAACCCAGCCCGAGGCTGTGTCCTGTGTCTTAGTTTCATACACTAAAGTTTCTGAGCTGATATTTAATTTACTGATAGGTAAATGAATCAATATACAGTGGTACCTCGCTTAAAGAGCATAATGAGTTGCAAAACACTTGGAAAAAATGCTGCCACTGCCCTTGAAAGTGACTGATTGTGACTTCTGTTGGGGGGAGGGATTGCAAACCTCAATTTAGTTTGGAAGTGTTTTTCTTGGTGCAGTCGCCGGTGAGAGGGCAGCAATATAAATTCAAATATAAATAAACAAATAAATAAAAAGTTGTTAAGCAAATTTTTGTTTGTTTTTAGTTGTTAAGCAAGGTGAGAATGACCATTCAAAGAAAATTCTTCTCTTTAAGTGAGTTAGTCTCTAAGCGAGATGCTCTTTACGCGAAGTTTTACTGTATGTGAGTGAGTAACTGAGTATCAGCTACTGAATAGTTTTTAAAGTTTTTGACCATTTTTGGATTAAAGGGCTGCCTCATTCAATATTGTTGGACTGGAATGCCATAACAGAAACTGATTGACAAAACTAGTACAATTCGATATACAGTAAAACCTCACATAAAGAGCATCTCGGTTAGAGACTAACTCGCTTAAAGAGCGGAATTTTCTCTGAATGGTCGGTTTGCTTAACAACTAAAACCAACCAAAAACTCGCTTAACAACTAAATCGGGGTTTGCATCCCCCACCACCACCACCAGAAGTCACAATTGGTCGCTTACAATGGTATTTCACTTAAAGAGCATAGTCGCTTAAAGAGCAATCCCGTGGAATGCATTATGCTCTTTAAGTGAGGTACCACTGTATTCTGCTTACAGTACCGCCTTCCAGGAAGATAAGAAGACCTGTTCAAAATGTGACCCTACCACACACATGTTGACAGACTGCAACAAATTTTAGGGGTCTAATTTTAAATTGCCATGAAAACAAGGTTACGTGAGTGTTTTAAATGGGAGCTGTGACACTGCCTTAACTAGAATGGTGTGAACATGTGGCTCTAATTTATAATGTCAGCCCATATCCTGAATTCGTTCTTTATATTGTGTTCTCTCCCCTTCAACATAAAAAAGAAGGTACTGCAGTGAATTATTGTGTAATTAATCATTTGACCATGAGGGACTCATTTACTAATTAAAAACGCAAAAGAGTAAATTGAAATAAGCAGTGACTACTAAATCATGTCCTTTGACATGTCAAACAGCATTGTAATATATCATAATGTATCAGTCACAGACATTTGGATCCTACACATTCAAATATCTTTTATATAGTACTGCCAGGTTCATTCATTACACTTCAACACTGTTGCTCTTGCTGCTCCCTCATGTCTTCCATACAAATGTGACAGTGGGCTCACCTGGGAGAATCCCTGTATTGCACAGGGAAAGAAAGATCTGGAGCCAAATAACATTTACACCAGAAACCTGCAACAGAGATCTCCAAGACAAATGTGGTGTTTTCTGAGAATCCCACTTGCATCTCCTTGTTATCACCTCCCTCATCAGCACATGTTTCTGACATTATTTTAATTTTGATTAATATTTAGATATTTTTAATATATAGTTTGTATTATATTTTAACTTGTTATTATTGTATGATTTTATTTGTTGTGAGCTGTCTTGGATTATCTATGGATAGCTAGGTGATATATGAATAATATAAATAAACCAACAAACAGATTTGCATAAGTGTTGACTCACCATTCAACAGCAGGGGTAATGGGCCTACTGTATTTGGAATGAGGAAATGAATTTGCTTGGTGATGTGACTGAGAACATAGTTTCTTAGTAAGAATATCTTGGTTACCACTAATAACATTCTCAGTAGCTACTGGCTTTAAAATCTGAATGACTTTCTCGATTATGCTGTTTGTATATGATCAAAATCTGGGAAGAAACTACTCAGAAATAAATGGTTACCAGTAGCCAGCAGAATATTATTTTTGATCAAAGCTTTTGAAGGGAATGTTGTATAAGCCTTGGTGGCAAATTGCTGTTCAGAACAAGGGATTATTGTATTCCTGGAGCACCAGTGATTATGCAATTTGGTGTGCACCTAGGAACACAACTATCATGAGTGACATTTTGGCACCAAGACATATGTGATTTCCCTTATGCATGAGCAAACTGGCAGTTGGATTCTGGTCATCAAACTAATGCACTATGAAGTTGATTCCGGCTTACACTAGGACTTCTTAGGGCTTTCTATGTATAAAGTACTCAAAAATTATTTATCAGTCTCCTCATATGGTGGCATTCTTGGGACATGCAAATTTCCCGAGGTTGCACAGACTAGTTTCTTCTCCAGGAAGATGCAGTAGGGAATTGAACACCTGACTACTAGCTCCACAGCCAGGTGCTTTGGATCTACTTGACTTCTGTTCTGGTTACTTTATGGCCTTTTATTCTCCATTCATCTGGGAAGATGTTTACCCTAAACAAACAGATACTATGCCTATATAGTGGAAGGCCACACACGGAACAAAGTAATAGTGACTTGACAAGATCTTGAAAAGGAATTTTAAAGCACTGCAAGATTATTCTAGCTGCAAGCGAGACAAAGAATTATTTCATTTTCATTCCATATCAAGCTCTCTGTAAGTTGTGCCAAATGTCTCCTATTTACTACAAGCACCAAAATGTTGGCTATTTGTTTAAAAAGACATAAACAAATCACCCAGTACTTCAAATTCATAAATAAATTAGTGGCTTATCCTAGTTTTGAGCATTTGGACCACAATTTGTACAATTGTGAATTTCCCCTACAATTGAGCATTTCTCCCACAATTTCTGCAATTGTACAACTCTTTATGAAATTCTTTAATTACTGGGGATGATGTTTTTCACATATATTGCCCATCTCTGCTTAATATAGCACAATTTGTAAAGCAGAAATGGGCAATTTATGTGGAAAACATCATTCCCAGTAATGAAATAATTCTATCAAGAGTCCCAAGGGATTTCTCACAAACCATATTTGCAAGAAGAATGATGTGATTTATTGACTTCACTTGTGAGAAAAAGACAAGAAAGGGTTTATATCCCCAATTTTTTCCAGTTTTTTATTCTGCTGTCCTATTGTTATAATAAATAACTGCATGCCTTCAAGTCAAATCCAACTTGTTGCAACCCTTTCCAGGAAGGAAGATGAGAAAACATTTTAGTTCAACAGCCACCTTCTTCCTAGTATGTGTTCTATTTTAACTATTTTCACCAGTGTATAATCATATAAATTGGACTCCCAGATTGTTAAAAGTAGCCATTTCCACACTATTTACATTTGTTAAAATAAATTCACAGGGCTTTATTCTCTAAATCCATAGCACTGCCTAGTGTGAGCAACCACATTGCTTAATAGTTTTCTGCTGTGCTTTATACTTGTCTTCAAATATTGTGATTTAGATAGAACTCTAATGCACAAGAGCAACTTGTCCCCAGAGTATTACTTGGAATATAAATTAAGTGATATTATAACAGAGCCCTCACTTAGCTCAGCATAATGAATATGAAACATCATGTACGAGTGACCAAGGTCATTCTACAAGAATGAATTACTCTATTAACTTCTCCTTTAAGTAGCATTAGAGATAATAAATGGAGAGATTTAATGTAATTCTGATAATATTATTCATGCAGAAGTAGCGTACTTTATCTTGTTAAAATAATTAAGACACACACATTGAGGATGTTTTACATGGCAGAGATATGAAGCTTAGCAATGTGGTTGTTGCATGTTTCAGAATGCATCAGCATTAGCCAGCACTCCAGATAATCTGATAAAAATCAAAAAGCTGATTTGTATGCAATGCTAATTCAGGATCATCTCTTTGGCTCAAGGTACTTTCCAAATGCTGTGGAAGATTATGTCAAGCTGTAGTACTGATATTAGATTAAATTCTGTTCTTTTCCTTATGATTTTTTTCTATAGCAAAAAGAAAAAGAAAAAATAGAAAATTGCACCCTCTTCTTTTCAATAAAACCTACTTTAGATTTTCTCTAAGCGGCATGTGATACCCATGCATTTAGAGGTTTTTTTAAAAAAAGTCTGCATATTACTTTTTCCATCAGGAAATGTTTAAGCTTCCCATCTTAGCTGCACAGGATATGACAGTAGGGCAATAATGGCAAACCTTGGCACTCCAGGTGTTCTTGGACTTCAATTACTAGAAGCCCAAGTCAGCACTCCAGCTGATCAGGGCTACTGGGAATTGAAGTCCCAGAATACATCAAGTGCCAAGGTTTGCCACCACTGCCATAGGATGTCATCTTCTGGTTCCATCTTGATTATATTTTATGATGAAATAGGGTTAAGAACCAAAGTCTTGTTTTGACATGGCTTGTATAGATACAGAAATACAGTAAAACCCCGAATTACATATGCCTCAAGTTACGTAAAATCCAACTTACGTAAGGATTTTCCACTAAAATGGTGTCCCAATTTACGTAACATGATTTCCTATTGGTTTGCTTTGATTTAAGTAAAAAATTCATTTTCCCTATGGGTTTGCTTCAATTTACATAAATATTCATTTTCCTATGGGTTTGCTTCGATTTACGTAAACAAACGATTTACGTAAAATGCTATGGAATGGACATTTTACGTAAGTTGGGGTTTTACCGTACTTTAAAGACCACTGGATTTTATTATTATTATTTGTACAACCTCACATGCTGCCTGTAGTGGGAGGGACTAGAAGGAACTTCTCTGGGCTGGGAAGACACTTGGAATGACAGCTCAAAATGTCCAATTGTCTGTCCACCTAACTCCTGCACAAAATGTCCAATTTAGTTTATTTTCCTTCTGGCAATGTTCACTCTTGCTAAATTGGCAGCCCCTTGCTACCTTTCCTCTCAAGCCACTTTGACTATATAATAACTGTTTCTGGAATCAGAATGTGTAGCTTGATTCATCACACTTAGCATTACACAGTAGATCATAGTCCTTCCAAAACTCTATTCACAGGCTGAGCTCAATCTCAAAAGACTCAAGACTGACTCAATCTTCCATCCTTCAGAGATCAGTAAAATGAGTATCCAGTGTGTTGAGAGAAAAATGTCAATTACCATGTGAACTGCCCAGAGAGTGCTCTAAGTGCTATGGGTGGGACATAATTGTAGTTGCTATGGCTCAGTGTGATGTCTGCTTGTTCCCTGGAGCTTCTTGTCCTTGTTGCCAAAAGGGTGCCCAGTTTTCCACTCTATTTTTGAAGTTACGCAGTCTATCTGCACATATGGAAGACCCTACTGGACCACATATTACATAATTATCAAGATAATAACTCACCTGAGGGTTTTCCATTTTGTACTTGTGCACCTATTTTAGAAATGTGCTAAAGGTGTCAGAAACTTTATTGTAATACGATAACCACATTGAAATTAAACCCTAACACATAAAGTCATTGAGAAGCACTATGTAAGGAGCTTGAATGTGGCTTGTGAATCTCATTTTGCCATTAGTGCCCCCTTTCCCCAAGTACTCACCATCCTGACTGCATGGTCAAAAGAAGTATAATGGACTGAGCAAACCTCAGCTGGGATAGCATTGTTTTCTGGCAATCCCTTAGGGCAGTGGTGGAGAACCTATGACACGTGTTCCAGAAGTGGCATTCGAAACCCTCTCTGTGGGCACCCATACAGTCACCCCAGCACAGAGTTTGCACCACCCCTCTGTCCAGCAGCCCAATGGGAGTCTCCCTCCCTCCATACAGGACAGAGTTCACTCCACCCCTCTGCCTAGCAGCCCAATGGGAGCGCTTCCTCCCTCCCACAGCACAGAGTTTGCTCTGCACAGCAGTCCAATGGGAGTACTTCCGCCCGCCCTCCAGCACAGATTTCATCCTGCCCCTTTGCCAAGCAGCCCAATGAGAGAGCGTCCTCCTTCTCCTGTTGCCCTGTTGGCACTTTGAAGTAAATAAATGGGTTTTAGGTTGCAGTTTGGGCACTCGGTTTCTAAAAGGTTTGCCATCACTGCCTTAGGGTATGATAGATGTGGAATAGCCTAATTTACCTGGTATTTTCTTTGGCATTTTGTCTAATGGAGAAATCACCTTACTGGGAAAAGGTGGGCACCGAAAAGGATCTGTTATTTTACCGGTTAATTGTTCTTTTTAAAAACTTGGCCTCCACTAACTGCCACACTTCTTTGCCAAATTGTAAGTTATTAGCTTCCTTTGGAGGAGGAAATCTTTCTGCTGGGATTCTGAAGGCAAATTTAAATCTCTCCCAAATGTGATATAGACGGCTGTTTTACTGCAATATTTGGCTAAGAAGGGCTGCAATGCTGCCAGGAATAAAGATTACTCTTGGGTAGGCAACAGCAGTTTTAAAATTCCCCATCAAACTGGACATGACAACCAAGCACCTCCTGGGAAACTGTTAATGCCCATTGGCCATTCTCCCTGGCTGATGTGACATCTAGGGCTGAAGCAGTTCATGGCAATGCGGTGAGAGGAGGAGGAAGTGCCACTTAGAGAGCACTCTTCAAATACCTGAAAGATGGTCATGAAGAATAGGGGTGGGATCTGTCCTTGATCATCTCAGAGTGCAGGACATGTAATAATGGTCTTAATCTCAAAGAAAGCAGATGTAGGCTGAATATCAGGAGAAACGTCTTAACGGTTAGAGTAGTATGATAGTGGAACCCACTGCCTTCAGGGTTTGTGAGCGATCCAACACTGGAATCATTCAAGAGAGGATTGAATAACCACCTGTCATATCTGCTTAATTTGGATTCCTGCACGGAGTGGGGGGTTGGACTCAATGGCCTATCTCATGATGATGAGCAGTCATAGTATTAGGTAAAGGTTGCCATTGCTCGAAAGCCAGTCATATCTGACTCTAGTGTTCGATGCACAATCTCTGTTTATATTGAAAGAGCCAATGCTGTCTGATTCTGCAGACGTTTCCATGGTTGTGTGGCAGGCATGACTAGATGGAACGCTGCTTACCTTCTCACCAAAGTGGTACCTATTTATCTACTTGCAATTCCTTGATGTCTAACTGCTAGGTTGGTAGGGAGGGACAGATGACAGGAGCACTCAGGTCTCGAACTGCTGACCTACAGGCCTTCCAGCCAACAAGTTCAGTATCTTACAGTGCCTTAATATGCAGACAAATGCTTGCACTGCAGTTTTATTTTCATAGCTCATTTTATTCTAATGCTACATGCAAAGCAAAGAAAATCAAGTAATGAAGATATATTTTAAAGTTTGATAAAGCTTTTTGGGAAGGCTTTTAAAGACTAGAATGCTTCATGTATCAAGTAAGATTTTGGAAAAATACACATGCGTCCAGGTAGATAAGCAATTAAAATTAAGACCTGAAAAATATCTTTACAATGCAAAGTAGATCAAGGTAGATGTGTATGCTTTTTTATTTTTAGGAGCTTTTAAACTATGTCTGGCACAGGGTCAGCTCAACTTGATCTTGCATCAATTTTGCAAATATACGGAGCTTACATTTGAAGAAAGATCAAGTTATTCATTAACTGATAAATAAATATATATATATTGACATAAATGAAAACTACTTAACTACATCTAATGAGCCAAGGAGCATGTGTCCAATAGGATTAAGAGGAGAAGCATTAAAGTATTATTTGCTCATCATATTTTATGATTAATTTCATCCTTATATAAGATTTAGAATGCAGATAAGATCTTGAAAAGCAGGTTGGGTTAAATCTTTCTTTGCTATAAACTATAGGCATTATACTTCCATTAACTCCATAGAAATCCTTAATATCTATGCATGCAAGAGCCAAAATAGGTCAACTCTTGGGCTGACTGCATTATATTTTATTATTTAAACTTTAACTGATTAGTTTAGCACTTAAAAGCTTTAGAGGGAATTAAGCCACTGTTCTTCTCTTGATTCATAAGCAAACAGAGATGCAGATGGAGGATGAGCGGACTTTTTTTGCACTCTGACGCACTCATATCTGGAAAAGCTGTTTATTTTCACTATTAGATTCTATTTTTGTGTGACTCTGAGGAGAATTGTTTAGATCTAGCATGGTCCTGAGCAAATCAAAAGGAGAGAAACAAGGGTGCAGGTAAGATAAAGAAAAGGTTATCCCTCCGAATCATTTTGGAACTTTTAAAAGGGAGATCACAAAAAACCCCTAAATCCCCTTCATATTATAAATGCATTTTATTCTATATTACTCATCATAATGTGTGCCTCAGAAAGATTCACAAATTAAACTAGAAAAAAGTGATGGGATCATACAACGCTTGATAAAATTGGCTTATTTGGACTAAATTTTTTAAAAATCTTATAGATAAATGCAGTGAATCTTTTCAAAACAATACTTTTTTATTGTTTTGGCATTTGTATAAGTAAATCAAGGATTGCTCTATAGTACATATTGGGAAGGGGCCATCACATCTGAATGTAATAATGAGATATTCTGAAAGAATACAGGTGCCACCCAATAGCTACAAGCCCTGTCCCCGTGGTTTAAGTTTTCCATGGGGGGGGGGATCCATGAAATACACAATACATATATATTTCTGTGACACATTACCAGAGCTGGCCACTAGAGGCAACTGTTTATGATGTTATGTTTAGAGGGAATGGAGTGTGTTTTACAGCAGCCATTTTGTTAGCAATTGTGTAGAATGACATTTGCACCTGCCTACTTCTGTGACTCAAGTATGTGTGCTTAAATATGGGGCTCTTTCCCATAGTTTCAGATATCTGTGAAAGATCTTGGGACTGACCTGTAGATGTAATTCCTTGCCAAAGATACCCCATAAAGATGCACTAGCTGACCTTTATTTCTCTTGATTGTTCAATACCTAAAATAAGTCACACGTCTGCAGAAGCAGACAGCACTGGCTCTTCGGCTTGGAAACAGAGATGAGCACTGCACCCTAGAGTCAGATACGACTGGCTTTCAAGCAAGGGGAACCTTTATTTTACCTTGGAATTCCAGAAAAGGCACAGCAATTTCATTTCCCCAATAGTTAACCTTTCTATGGCATTAATAACTTGAAACTATTCAAGTGAAATTCTACCTACAGTCCTTGCTCTGTGTCCTGCTAGGATAGGGGTTCACAACCTTTTCAAGTCAGGGGCCAGGTCACACTCCCTCAAACAATTGGCAGGCTGGACTGGTGCTCCAACCAGTGGCAGCAGCGGAATCAGCCATGGACTCATTTACAACTATTGTAAAAACATTTATAACAGCTGTAAATGAATCTGCAGCTGACATAAACACATTTATGACAGCCGTAAATAAGTCCACAGCCAATTCCAGTGGCAGTGGCAGCTGAAGCAAGGGTGGGGTCAGATCATTTGGCACTGCAGGCCAGATCCAGTCCATAGGCCATAGGTTGAGAACCCCTGTTCTAGGTGCTTGTTGAACTTAAATGTTCTCCAATCCTAGGTAAGAAGCAGAAACAAATTGTAAATTGAAACCCCAATATGCCATAGATGCCTGGTAGGCCACATCCATTTTGGTAGGAACAGCTACTCTATACCCTTTTAGCACAATAATTAACACAGTTATGAGCTGTCTTGTTTTAAATTGGTTTTTGATCTGCCTAATATCAGTGAGTAAAACTGGCTTAAACCCAAGGACATGAATTCAATGCATCATTTTAACTAGAATAGAGTCAATGAATGAATAGAATTTACAGTATATAAGTGTTGACTCAGCATTTAGAAATTGGTTTAGTGGTTCTACTCTTGTTGGGACAGCAAACTAGATAGCTCAGTGTGTTAAGTATCCAGCTGCAGAGCTGGAGGTTGGGAATTCAGTTCCCCATTATGCCTTCCGGAAGACCCAGCCTATCTGACCTTGGGCAAGCTGCTCAATCCCAGGGTGCCCCCAGAAGAAAAGGGAATGGTGAACCACTTCTGAGTACTCTTTATCTAGAAAACCCTGGAAAGGATTGCCATAAGTCGATGAAACTTTCGGGTACTAGTTCTCAAACAAATAAGAGAAAGTACTTTTTCACCCAGAGGATAACTGGTCTATGGAACTCCCTGCCAGAAGAAGTGGTGACAGCTGTCAGTCTTGACAGCTTCAAGTAAGGATTAGACAAGTTCATGGAGGACAAGGGTATCAATGGCTATAATTATGGATACTTAAGGACAACCTCGGGGTTGGAGAGATAGGCAGGATATCTCTTAATGCCATTCCCAGGGAATCCTAAGCAGGTGAAGGCATCTGCTTGGGAATAATACCCTGAAGGAAATGGTGAGCCACTGTGCGAGACAGAATGCTGGACTGGATGAGCTGTGGCCTGTTCCAGCAAGGCTGTCCTTATGTTCTTATGTTCTTAAGTCAGAATTGTCTTGATGGCATGCTGTTAGTTATTTAGTTGGGACTACCAAAGAGTCGATTTGACCCATGAACTCTAGTATATGTGATTGTGGTTCAAACTGAGGACATAAGATGGACACCTTCTCTCACTCACTCTCCCTCATATACTGTATATGGTTTCTCCCAGGAACATTATGTATATAAGAAAATGTTCCTGGGAGAATGGCTATACAATAATATTGTTTTTATTCTGCAAGCACTATAGACAAAAGGATCATATATATACTTTATAAAATTCTACTTTCTGTGTGTTTTGAGTCTTACCATTTTACCTCTCTGGCACCATTTGAAAATTCATTCAGAATAGGAAGAACAGAAGGGAATGGACACATACACATACTTATATACACAACCAGTTCTGTTTGAAACAGGACTAGGGAAAAACCCCAGTCAATTTCAACCATGATGACAGTTTTTCAGTGAACAATAGTCTCCTAGTGTTGACATGGTGAAGTAATGAATGAATGAAAGGAGAACTGAGTCACAGCTGCATTTTGCAATCACTTTAGAACATCTACACTTACCCAGCCAAAATACGATTAATATATGTGTCAGCAGAGTGAGTGAATCTCACAGTGTGAACAGCTCTGGAAAGAAAATGAAGAATATCCTCAGGGACATACATTTCTTTTTCTCCAAGAGACTCTCATTATTCAAGCATTGTGATACTTTCCCTTTATTTGTGTAAAGATTAAATTACACATGATTTCTAATGTTTCTGCTACTCCAACTGTCATAGGTCAATGACCTTCATGGAAGTGAGATAATAGATACATCGTCTGTTGTTTGGGCTTGTGCTGTTCCTCCACAGCCCAGTACTTTCCCATTGTTAGATGTCGAAAGCAATTAAATAAAAAAACATGATAAGGCTTCTCAAGTACCTTTAGTATTTCATATGCATCATTATGTGACTGTCATTTAGCATTAATATGAGATATAATCTAATGTAATACAACGAGACCCTTGAATCACACATTAGACAACTTGTCTGAAGGAGAGGCATAAATCCAATGAAGTAAATGTCCAAATATTTAATAATGTAGTTTATGGAAGTATACCTTCCAGTTCTTCCAGACCACACGTGTCTGGGTGGTTAGAGTTATAGGAATGTTCCTCTCAGTTCATGTAGTTCTCTTCTAAAGTGGGGTGGGTGATTATGCAATCTGATGCATTTTATTCAAACACAGATGAGTGCAATAGGATTTACTGGGGAGTGAGCCCCATTAGTCTCATTTGCATTAACATCACTTACATTTTACCAGGATTTTCAAACAAATCAAAGGAGCAATTATGAAGTTAAATGTCTACTTTATTTGGTAATAATGACTAAATTATTGCATTTGTTTTGGCAGTTCAAGATGATACACAGTGCATGCCAGTTATCTAATCCTGAGATGCATGAATCATCATCATCATCATCAACAACAACAACAACAACAGGAAAACAGGGGGAGTAGGGAAATGCAGAAGAAATTGATGTTCAAATCAATGAATTCGTTCACTGATGAAATTACCTCCAAACATGTAGACATTATTCAATAATCTGTTCATATTGTAATACATAATAGCACATTTCAAGGGAAAAATAAATTTCTCCATGTACCATCCAGAATTATTAGAGATTTTATGTGGGCTTTGCATCCTATATGTTTGCATATATTTGAATTATAGATGTTACAAAAATCAGTTAGGGGAGAAGATTTGGATTGCAATGAAAAACCTGGCTTTGTGCTACACTTTTTCATTAGCTTTTTACCCACTAAATACAACTCTGTGCTTCTGCTTATTCAAGAATGGGACCTAGCATGTTTAGACTGGCTTATTAGAGATTTGCTGGAAACCTATGTTAGAGAGACAGATAAATGACCAGCTGTGTGATAACTTTGACTGTGGATTCTTTCCCCATGTGAGAGGGGAGCCTGCCACTTTCTCACCAGCTAGTGTAAACTAACTCCAATTGGATGAGGTTCCTCACTTGTGTGGATTGATACCAAAAGAATAAACACCAAGGTGGGAGGCTTTTCTCTTCCTCTTTCACTGTGGAATGCCATTGGGAGATTTGCAGAATGGGTCTGTGAGCCAGGAGGCCAGAAGGGCCTGAGTAACCAAGCTAAGTTTCTTATTTTAGTATGTATTCTTTGAATGACTAGATTTGCAAGTCGGATTTCCTATGCTATATTCATTATTTTAACTTACTTAATAAACTTCATAAAATATAGGTCCTTTGTGTCTATTGAATTGAGATTAAAGAGCTGACTGTACCACGCTAAGCTAAGGCCACGTTTTTGATACCTAATTTGAGTAATTTAAGCCCTGCACACTCACTAGCCTGTGCCAAGTGGAGTCACAAGGGGAGCTCATAAGGGCTGAGTTTCCTCATGAGGTGGTGACAGACACTGATGGCGAAAATGCAGAGGATGAAGTGTGATAGGATGGAATGATATTATCTATAGATAAAGATCAATATCATTACATGGATGACCAAGAATAATTTGGTTAAACTGATTCATGCATCTCAGGATTAGATAACTGGCATGCACTGTGTTTGAGGTCTAACTTAAAATCAGTCGAAAAACTGCACGTTTATCCACTTGGTCCTGTTCATTTTGTAGTAATGAAGGGACAGCTTGAGAAGTTACTATTATGAACTACGATTCATGGATCCTGGGAGTTCTTTTCTAGGATAACTTTTTTAGTTATGGTACTTTTCCTATGGAATCCCCCACCCCCATAACATGATAGGTGCCAACTGTGGTGGTGTTTAAGTGCCTGTTAATGACACATTTATTTACCAGGTTTTTAGTAATTTGAATACTTAGATTAGGTAAAGGTAAAGGTCGCCCTTGCTCGAAAGCCAGTTGTATCCGACTCTAGGGTACGGTGCGCATATCCATTTAAAGCCAAAGAGCCAGCATCTGCAGAGGTTTCTGTGGTCATGGGGAAGGCATAACTTGACACCGGAGCATACAGAACACTGTAACCTTCCCACAAAAGCAGTACCTATTTATCTGTTTGCAATTTCTTGCTTTTGAACGGCTAGGTTGGCAGGGACAGATGATGGGAGCTTTTGCCATCATGTAGCACTCAAGTCTCGAACTGCTGACCTTACAGTTATCAAGTTCAATATCTTAACCACTAAGCCACTGCAGACCTATATACTTAGATTAGCAGAGTATTATTACTGTAGTTGTCAGTTTAATCGTGCTTTTAATAATTTTCTAAATTGACTTGTATAGATATAAATCTTCATTTGTCTCATCTTTGCTTGTGTGATTAAGCAATGACAAAATTATTCTCCTCATTCCAGAAGTGGGTGAGGTATTTCATGAAGCTCCTACCATAGAATCACAGAATTGTAGATCTGAAAGGGATTGCAAGGCTCGTCTAGTCCAACCCTCTTTTAAAAATAATAATAAAGCAGACAATCCACACGTAATGCATCCTTGATAGGCAGCTGTTTAAAATCCTCCAGGGAAGAGGAGTTCACAGGCTTCTTAGAAAACCCATTTTACTATCAAATAGGTTTTATATTGTTGTGATCTTCCTAATAATAACGAAAATTTCCCTTCAGTATGTTGCCTTGGCTTCTGCTCACCCAAGCTCCAGCCCACTCAATCTTCCACACACAAGCATTTCAATTATTTAAAGATGGCTGTTATTTCTAAGCTTTCACTTTCAGAGACAAAATATTTACAGCTCCCTCAGCTATTATTCATAAGGCTTAGTTTCCAAACCTTGTGCTATCTTGGTTGCTCTCCTCTACTGTTCCATCTTGTTGATATCCTTGTTAAAATATGGTGCACAAAGCTGAACCAATGTTCCAGATGACTTCTGACCAGTAGAATAGAGTGATACTATTATTTGCTTGACCTGCCACTGCACTTGTGTGGATTCAACCTCATATTGCCTTTGCTCCTTCCCCCTGCTGCCACTATGGCAGAACATTGTTGACATACATTTATCATGTAATCTACTAAAGATACGAGGCCATTTTCACTTGTGTGGCAATCAACTATCCTACAATCATGCATCTCCTTTTTCTTGCCAAAATTTGGACCTCATTTTTAACCTGCTGGGTCCAGCTCTGTTACCTGTTAAAGTCATCTAAAATCCTTCCCAGTCAAAAGAGAGACAAAGAGGGGTGAATGAGAAGAATTTGTTGTATGCAAATTAAGATATTTTTTGTGTGAATAATGCTCTAAAGCAAATAACTCAAATTATACAGAATATTAATGACTGGTGCCTTGTTCCCTGCCATTTTCAGGATCAGAAGTAAATACCAGTATTATTGTCGGCCACTTTCCCCCCTAAATAGCCAAACCTTCTGTGCAGGCTGTGTGCGGTTGTGTGCATGTGTGTGTTTTTGTTTCTCAAATCCACTACTATTTGCATAAACAGTGTTCACAAATTTTGGAGACCTTACTGAGAAAAGCATATTGTTTCTTGGCTCACACTCATCTGCAGGAGGGGCGGTCATTGGAATTTTATTCTGGTGTCCCATGAAGTCAGAGCCATCTTAATTTTTTAAAAAAACATGTCTATCTTCTTGAAGTTATGTTATTAAGGGAGATATAAATACATTTTAAATTTCAAAAAGAAATTGCTATTGGCAAACAAAATAGGGCTGTACACTACAGGCTTTTCACATTGGTACTATAAGATGAAGAGCCTTTGGGTAAAGAAGAGAAAGCAACCATAATCCAGCACCATTATCTTTCTTGAATGTTTTGGAATAGTAGTCATGTTAGTCGGTGTTTTAAGCATATAAGAATAAACAAAACAAATCATTTGCAATTCAACAGGGTGAAACTTCACAACTGATCCAAATAACAAACAGGCCTCTTCTGCTATTACCAGCTGTAAAAAGCCATATTGATTTGTATATTTATCAGTTACCTCTGTACCTGATGTGTATAAATTGATGCCATGAAGTCTCAGTTCTATGTCTGATGAAGTGGGCTTGATCCACGAAAGCTAACATTAAAATACAGCAGAAATGCCACAATTTTTTTTGTTTACTCTCTTGTATACATTATCTTTCTATGTATGATGTGTTGTCCAGTCAGAAATGACTTACAGTGGCTCAAATAAAGCTTTCAATGTATGTATTTAATGTATTTAAGATATTTAAGGTGTGGAGAGAATGCTAACCGCTTCTGAGAACTCTCTACCTAAGATGGCACACAATTATTATTATTTTCCACCTACCCACCAATAGGTTTCCATGGCTTTCAGGAGATTCAAACTCTTGTCTTCTGAGTATTAGCACATCACTCTGTCTGTTCCACTACACTGGGTACCACCAATTCAATACTAACATGGTCCAATGCAAAGAGATTTAAAGCCACACTTTAAGAAATAACCATTAAAAGTTTGGGCATAGTTGAATGAGGCTTTCAGTTTTGTGTTTTACTACACTTAATTTTTTTTTTTAGGAAGAAGGGCTTTTCTTCCTCTTTAAAATATGAAGAAATATTCAAAATTTCCTGAATTATTTTTTTAAAAGTTCTTACCTAAATACTCAAATATCTTGTTAGTTGTGCCTGATAACAATGGGTAGTGGATGTAGCTAGGAGACACTGTCTTCTTTCTGAAAGTATTTCTCTTCCTGTGTCTGATATCTATGGGACTGCTTCTATCTGGGTTGGGAGACTTTTTTAAAATGATCGCTACTACCCCTGCCCCACAGGTGGGGTAGCTAGATGGGCTTCCTCAGCTATGGGCTCCATAGACTCTGGTCCCTTGGATAAGTCACACCTTGACTTTGTTATGCCAGGAAAGAAGGATACGTTTTCAGGTTCAGGCATATCGGAAAACAAAAACAAAAAAAATAACACAAAAACACTGCAGCACTTTAAAGGATAACTGCTATATTTTTACTGTTAGCTTTCATAGATCAAGTCCACTTCTCCAGGATGTTTTCAGGTTGAACATTCTGGTCCCCCATCTTCAAATCTGAAACGGGGCTTAGTTTCTGTCTCTAGCCTCCTGCTGCTAAATGTCTGAGCCTTGGGCAGAGTTGAAGCCACTAGCCACAGTTCATACCCCAGTCTCTGGCACCCCACAGTGAGAGATGGTAGTGCCGGGCAATGAAAATCCTCTTGTCACAGCAGTTTTGTTTCACTCCTAATCCAATTGAAATAGCTGATGATGATTCCAATTTTGTATCCAGTGCCCTATCTGAGTTGGCCTGGGCACTCTGCATAATGACGAAGCTGTGCAGTATGGCATTCTCCTTATAAGGCCGTGATGGCGAACCTTGGCACTCCAGATGCTCTTGGACTTCAATTTCCAGAAGCCCAAGCCCCCGTGAATCCACACGAATGGGTTTTCTGTGATTCATCCAGCCCACGCTGTGCTGCCCTCATCACTCCTGGAAGCGGAAGTAAAACATGTCCATATGGGCACGTTTTACTTCCGCTTCCAGGAGTGACGAGGGCGGCGTGGCATGGGCCAGATGAATCGCAGAAAACCCATTCGTGTGGATTCACAGGGGCTTGGGTGCTTCTGGGAATTGAAGTCCAAGAACATCTGGAGTGCCAAGGTTCACCATCACGGTTATAAGGCAATGATAGTTTTATTTCTCCTTTACCGGATTTTAATTGCATTATACACTAGACCCCCGCATAACGACACTGCTTGGTTCCTTCAGTAGTGTCGTTAATCACGAAACATCTTTAAATGGGACTACTCGTACAATGACACTAAAAAACAAGGCTCCCTATGGGAAAACCTCGATTAACGACGTTTCCATTGAAAACCATTGCAATCTTCACAGACTGCAAGGCAAGTCCATGGAAACATACTGGAACCTTACATTACTGTACTGTACCTTAGGAAACAATAGTCTAAAGGTTAAATACATTAACTAGACATGCAAAAAAAATACAAAAGATTTTTTTTCCTTTAGAAAACTTTTTACTGTACAGTACTGAACAGTACTGTAGAAAGTGCATGTTTAAACGGGGAACATGGAACATTTTTAACACATGATACATTTTTAACATGGAACATTTCTAACACATGGAACATTATTAAAACATGGAACATTTTTTAAAAACAGTGCATTTCAATATTGTACAGTACAGTACTGTACATTGTAAGTCCACTAGGAAGTGTTAAACCATTTAAGAACATACAGTACAGTAGTGTAACATCAAAAAAAAAAACAACGTTCAGCACATCAGTGCATAAATATTTCAGAACATAAAATTACAAACGTATTTACAGTACAGCATAAACTTCTGGAACATTTGAAAAGTGCTCTGTCAAAATTAAAACAAACAGCAATGTTAAGTACTGTGCAGTACTGTGCACAATGAAACTAAAGTGTAAAAGCATTTTAGGAGGAGGAGGAGGAGGAGGAGAGCATCAGGTGAACATCAGCTGAACAGGATGGCTCTTCATCAGTTTTTTTGTTTCTTAAACCACCTGCCCAGCGTCTGCTGCTTCTCATGGTTCCTGAGTTCCCCTCTGACAGCAGTGACCATGCTGGTAGCATCCAAAGAAAAAAAATTCCGTTGCTGAGTCCTGCTTGGGGTGGTAGGCCATTAGTCTCTGATAGACTTCGTGAGCACCCAGCCATGCTTTCAGTTCACTGGTGGGCAACTCTGAAATCCTTTTCTTTGGCCTACCCTCCTCATCAGATGAGGACTCCAGCAACTCCTCCTCCTGCCTCTGAAGCTGCAACAGTTCCTGGGTGGACATCTCAGTCTGGTCATGGCTGTCCACCAGCTCCTCAATGTCATCGTCATCCATATCCAGGCCAACAGACTGGCCCAGCTCCACAATCTTGGTGACCACTGTGTCATCGTCCAGCTGCTGTAGATGGAGCAGCTTCAGGCTCAGCGGCAGCCAGAGAACTGTCAGGCCACAGGGGACGCCAGGCAGCAACAAGGTTATGCTGACTGATGCCATCCCACGCCCTTTTAATCACACCCAGGGAGTCCACAATGTCAAAGTGGTCCTTCCAGAACTGTTGGATGGTCAGCTTGGAGGACTCAGTGACAGTCACACAACACCTAAACAGTTTCTGGGTGTAGAGCTTCTTGAAGTTGGATATGACCTGCTGGTCCATGGGCTGGAGAATTGGCGTTGTGTTGGGGGGAAGGAACACAATCTGGATGAATTTATTCTCTGCCCTGAGGTCATTTTCAAGCCCTGTCAGATGGGCCGGGCAGTTGTCCAGAAGCAAAAGTGCCTTTAAGGGCAGGTTGTTGTCCTCCAGGTAGTGCCTCACTGATGGACCAAACACATGGTTGACCCAGACGGTGAAAATAGGCGAGTCACCCACACATTCCTTGTGGCTCTCCAAAAGACACCCATGTCATCCTTGTTCACCCTGCATTTCTTGAATGCCCCCGGGTTCAAGGAGTTGAACACCAGCAGGGGCTTCACCTTGAGGTCCACACTAGCGTTAGCACAAAATAGCAGGGTGAGCCGGTTCTTTTTCTCCTTGTGCCCTGGCAGTGATGTGGCCTCCTCGGTGATGAAGGTCCTCTTTGGCATGTGCTTCCAAAAGAGGCCTGTCTCATCCACGTTGAACACCTGTTGCGGAGTGTACTCTTTGTCCTGGATCACTTCATAGAAGGACGTGGCAAACTCCTCAGCAGCTGGCACGTCACAGCTGGCCGCTTCCCCATGTCAGACCACACTGTGTATCTTGGACCGTCACCTGAAATGGGCAAACCATCCTCTGCTTGACGTGAAGACCTCCTCCTCATCTGATGGTCCAGGCTGCTGTGCCATCAGGTCCGCATGGAGCTGCCTCACCTTCTCCCGGATAATGGCCTTGGTGACAGTGTCAGAAGCCTGCTATCTGTCCTGGATCCACAACAGCAGCAATGTCTCCACCTCATCCAAGACTGGTTTCCGATTCTTGGCCAGCCTGGTCACCCCCTTGGCCACTTTTCTGTCCATGAACTTATCCCAATGCTGGATGATGGTGCCAACTGTTGACCGGAGCCTCCCAAACATTTTTGCGATGTCAATGATGTGCATGCCTTCATCTTATCACTTTACAATCCCCTTCTCCTCCTCCACCAGAATCTGTTCCACTCTTTCCTCTTCCTGACAATGTTTTTTGGATGTCAATGCCATGGCACACAGATGAACTCTATGATCAGCAAAAAATAAAACACTGCATTTCAGTTTTGCTGCAAACAGGCCCCGCATAGAAACTGGCTAAAAATTGGAGGACTAAATGTCCCAGCATGCAATTTCTGCACTTCCTGCCTGCAATGTGCTCAGGACTCCATTTTAGAGTAAAATAGGCCCAGCATAGAATCAGGCTTCAAGATGGAGGACAACATGTCCCAGCATTTAACAGGCCATGAGTAACCAAAGTGGAGAATGAAAAGTCCCAGCCACAGAGAACACAGTTGTCAGGCCCACCCCACCTCACCCAAAAAAAAAAACATAAACAGAATTTAACTTTAGAAAACCACCCACCCCCACACAAGGCCACACAAAAAAACATTTGCAAGGCATTTTAACTGTAACCCCACCAAAACAAAACAAAACACTGTGCTAAAATGCCACAACAGCATCTCTTACACACCCGCACAAAGAAGGCCACCCAAAAAAAATTGGAAAGGCATTTTAACTTAAGGAATTTTAACTTTAAACCCACCACCCACACACACACAAAATCACAACATCTCTTACACACCCACACAAAGAAGGCCACCCAAAAAAATTGGAAAGGCATTTTAACTTAAGGAATTTTAACTTTAAACCCACCCACCCACCCACCACAAAAAAAAATTTGCAACATCTTTTACAAACCCACACAAAGAAGGCCACCAAAAAAAATGCAATGCATTTTTACTTAAGGAATTTTAAATTTAACCTCCCCACATACAAAAAAAATCTGATTGCAAGTGCCTACCAGTGCCAAAGAATCATCGAAGATACAGCTCTGCAAACAAAGCACAGCACAGAAATCTCTCTTTCGAACTTGCTCTCAAAATCTTTGAACTCGCTCTCAAAATCCTCAAAATCACTCTCAAAATCCTCCACCTCTTCACTCCTACGACTCGTGCAACCCACAAGGGGAAGCCGTGCCTGCGCATGGCTTTTTAAACCCCCCAGGTGCAATGCAACATGGGAGGGAGAAAAGCACGAGTCAAAACAAAGAAAAAAAGTTTGTTCAATTAACAACGTTATGACATTAATCGAACGGTCACTTTGCTGCTGAAGACGCGCCGCTAAGTGAATTTGTCATTACACGAACGAGTCGTTAATCGAGGGTCCACTGTAGCTTTAAAAGAAAGATTGTAACATTTTTTTTGCCCTATAAATCCTGAAATTTTTCTTCTGTGTCCAGGGCAGGCATGAAACTGCCAAAATGAAGGCACCTATTGGTGAGATCATTCTGCAGTTCCTTTCACCTGTCCTAGTGTGAGAAAGATTACCCAGTCATCCTGAAAAAATAATGAGGGATCTGTGCTGCTTCAAGCAAATCGTGACTAAGGGTTACTTGCCTCTCTCTGTAATCACCAAAGGAACACACAATAGTCTTGATTTGATCTTCATTTATACATTTTGTTTAATGGCAATGCTCCTCCTTAGTCAATGGTAATGATAGTTTAGTCAGCAGTATTATTTCCATTTGAACAAATATTATTCTTCAAGTTGCTTTGAAAAAATATTTTTTTTTAAAAAAATCCTCTAACTGAGTCTAACTTCCAGCATTTCTTTTACTGAAGACTTACAGTAGATATACAAATTCCTTGACTGTACAGTCTACATCAATTGTGTTTTGGATGTCTGTTGTTAATATCAGATTTGGAAAGCCATTTTATGCATCTATGTCAGGGGTACCCAAACTACAGCCTGGGGCTGGATCCGGGCCCCAATGCCAATTCACAGCCCACAAAAGCCCTTATTGCTCCTGAAAGCAGAAGTAAAACACACCTGTAGAAACATGTTTTACTTCCGTTTCCAGGAGCAATTAGGGCTTTATGGGCCAGATGAATTGGTTTTGGGGGCCAAATCCAGGCCCCAGGCCAAAGTGACCAGCTTCCTGAACCATGTGACCAGCCCACAGTCTGAAAGGTTTGGCCACCCCTGGTCTATGTCAATCCTGTAGACTAGAGATAGGTTCATTATCATTCCAATGCTAGCTGTCAATGGTGCACTCAGTGATCCCAGCTTTATGTTTGCAAATTGTTCCGGTCTTTTCAACATAAACAGATGATAAATCCCAAGGCTGATTTAATAATTTGTCCTTTTTTAAAGGCATGTTATTGCCTTCAGACACTGTAGGGAACATTCCTGCAACTGGCAGGGAGAAGAGATGATTGAATGAACAGAGCCTGCCTTTTTTGCTATGATGTATTGCTACAGAAATGGGAAGACCTCCCTGGTAAGGTGAGGAATGTATTTTTACAGCCACAAATAGAATTCTCAGTATCCCCCCCCCCCATGCATTCACCTACTAAATTCACAGAAACACTTGTGGGAGGATGTCTTATGGGCCTATTTTTAACCTATATTTTCTTCTTTATGTTTGAGGAAAAGAAAGGGAACATTTCACCTATATAATTGACGTAGGACATGGGTGCCCAAGCTATGGCCTGTGAGCTGGATCTGTTCCCAATGCCAATTCATCCAGCCTACACCACCCTTGTTGCTCCCAGAAGTGGCAGTAAAGCATGCCCTTACAGGCATCCCTGAACCATGTGACCAGCCCATGGCCTAAAAAGTTTGGCCACCCCTGATTTAGGTGAATACAGGGGCATTTCCCCAGAGCTTTGACAGATTCTTAAGCCAGGTTAATACACAACAGCAGTAGCTTGCATATTACAAATACACAGGTCTGTGTCCACTTTCCAGTTGCCTCCTTACTGTGAAGGATGTCTTACTGTACATAACAGTAAGCTAGAAAATTAGATAAAAACATTATTATCTCTCATAAGCAAGAGTAGAATAACAGCAAGAAATGGCTGGATCTACCCCTGTATAGTTAAATGCAATGGCCACAATACTATTCATGTTTTCTGTGTACAGGTGAATTTTATAGTGGTAAATACCTCACTTTCTCCTCACTTTCATGTACCATTCCTGGAAAATGTGATCAGTCACACAACAAGCAGTGTGTTTTCATGTGAATGAGGCTACTAATAATAATTTTGTGTCAGAAATTATTCTGGGTTGAAAGGATTTTTGCTGGAGAATCTCCATTCAGGGGATGCCCAAATGAGACTTCTTTCATGTCCCCAAGATCTTTTCCCACCAAAGTGGTCCCTATTTATCTACTTGTAATTTCTTTCTTCCGATCTGGGGTCAGTAGGAGCTGGGACAGAGATGGGAGCTCAATCCGGCATGCAGTACCTGGGTCTCGAACTGCCAACTTGCTGACCTTCCAGCTAACAAGGCAAGCTTCTTAACCATTGAACCACTGAAGCCCCACAAAGAGGCTACTGGAGGAGGAGTAATACTTGTCTTACACGATCACACAAGCAAATTGAAAGCGCGGTGCCAAAATGGCCGCCACGCTCTTTGCAGGCCCCCCCACCCGGACTCAGACATCCGGGTGAGTTAGGGGGCGTGGCCACCCCTCTATAAAAGGGGTGGCCACGAGGCAGCCGAGCTGCCATTTTAAAATAGCGACGGAGAGGAGAAGTTTTCTCCGTCGCTGTTCCTTCGACTCTTCTTTCCCGGCTGGGAAGGAAGGATTCGCACAGAGCCTTTGGCTTGCTGGCTGCTCTGTGTTTTTTGGCATCAGGTTGATCCCTGGAAAGGGATCCTGCTCTTTCTAACAGATATGCCTCCCAAACGGAAGGCCCCGGTGAGGAAACCACGGCCAAAGGGGAGGACTTTTGCGGGCCCTGCGCAGGGCGGGGGGCAGCCCTCAGGTCGGAGGACCAGGGCTGCGCCCCCGTGGCAGGGCACTACCCCAGCTTTACCCACCGATACCGGTGGGGCGATGCAGTCTGGTGCTTGGCCCTCGGCTGGCCGGCCTCCAGCTGGCCCTCCAGGGCTTCGGCCCTCGGCCCGCAGTTGCCGGCCATGGGTCAGGACAGCGGGGGAGGGCCTGGTGCGGGTGCACAGCGCGTTCCCCCTCCGGCCCCTCATGGGCCGGAGTTTTGGGCATGGCCCTATTCGGGCCCAGGCTCTCACTTTGGGGTTCCTGGTCAAATGCCTAGTGGGCCGTCCGGCCCACCCGGCCCACTTTATACTGGGGGATCTGTGGCAGTGGATGCGTTGCTAACGCGTTTAGCTGTGCTTGAGGCATCCTTGGGGATTGCACACAACCCCATGACAGGGGGCCTTCTCTCTCTGCCGGGGGCCCTTCGTGTCCACCGGCTACCTCGACGGCCGCCACACTGCAACAAGCGGCCAGCCGGGTTGAGCTGCTTGAGACGCTCCGGCCTGCGCCTGCCGGTGTCTTGCAGCTCCCTGTTCGTACAGAGCTACAGTCGGGGAGTGGTCAGGTGTGGCCCCAGAGCTCGATTCCGGTCGTGAGCTCCGACGCCCGCCGTGGGCCGGAACCCCCAGTGGGGGCGGCTCACAGGGGTGCACCTAGTGAGTATCAGGTTCAAGTTAAGGCACCCACATCACAGTCCACTTCCAGTTGGGGGGTTCAGTGGCCATGGCCTCGTCAAGTCGAGGCGAGTGGGCATCAGTTGCCAGCCTATCCCAGTGCCCCTTGGTTCCATACTGGCACAACATTGGGGGTGGGGGTTTCCGCCCCCGGGGCAGTGCCGGGCATCGCAGGGGCTGTACAGGTTCCGCTCCGTATGCCCCGTCTACCTAATGTGCCGGTGACATCCTTGCCGATGGCTGGTTATTCATTGCCCCTTGGTGATCATTTGTCCCAGATCACGAGGGAAAAGATTTGGCGGGGGGAGTATGTGGATATATTCTCCCTATTGAACCGTGAGCCCACTAAGGAGGAGAGAGAGGGACAGGACGACAGAGACAAAGAACTGTCCCGCCGTCGTAAGCCACCATGCACCTGGGCCAACTGGTTGCCCGCATATCTTATTTATATGGCGGTGTACCTTTGGGCCCGGCCTGACCTGGCCATTCCTATGGTCGAATATTTGGACAATATTTACAGGGCGATGGTGGATTTTCTGGCCCATCGTGGTTGGCTTACGATGAGGAATTTAGAATGAGGGTGCCCTTGCACCCGGAGATGAGATGGGATGAGCCCTGTCAGAAATTGTGGCTTTTGTACATGACCCCCACGCGTCCGGCGCCTGGGGATAGGTACCATTGTGGCCATGCCATGCAGCGAGCTGCTCCAACACAGGCTCCCCGCCAGCCGGTGGGGCAGGGGGTTCCAGACATCCGGAGCTTCTAATGGCGTGTGCAATAAGCGGCAGTGCCGATACAAACACGAGTGTCCCTCTTGCGCTGGCCCCCACGCCGCCACCACGTGCCCGCAGGCCGGGGGGTCACGGGGCAGAGGTAGAGGTGGACAGGGAGCGGGCAGAGCTTCTGCTGATGGAGCTAGCCAGACAAAAGTCCCCCTCCCCAGTTAATGTGTATATGTTGGAGCGATGGCTCTCAACTTATCCAAGGAGAGAGGACGCGAGGTACCTCCTCGAGGGTTTTCAGTGGGGCTTCCGTATCCCATTCAAAGGAGTGCGGGGACCCCAAGATGCACCCAATTTACTGTCCCTGAAGGGTAGAGAGGAGGTGGCTGCCCTGAGTATTGCCAAAGAGGTAGAGGCCAAGAGGCTAGCAGGCCTCTTTTCTGTACCGCCCTTTCCCAACCTGAAGGTTTCCCCTCTGGGGTTGGTACCCAAAAAGGCCCCGGGGGAATTTCGTTTAATCCACCATTTATCGTACCTGGCGGGTTATTCTGTCAATGATGCTATTCCTGATGACCTTTGTTCGGTCAGGTATACGTCTTTTGACCAAGCCCTGCGAATGGTGCGCTCTTGTGGTCCTGGTGCTCTCCTGGCAAAATGTGACATTAAATCGGCATTCCGATTGTTGCCAGTGAACCCGGGGGACTTTGAGCTATTGGGTTTTAGATTCCAAGGGAAGTTTTACGTAGATAAGGCCATGCCTTTTGGCTGCTCTATATCCTGTTCAGCATTTGAACTTTTTAGCACTTTCCTTCAGTGGGCCTTTGTTCGCAGTCTCGGTCTGTAGCCCATTACCTCGATGACTTTTTGTTCAGGGGTGAACGGGGCTTGGACACGTGCATGCGTCTCCTCACCACATTTCAGACGCTAATGCAGGAACTGGGTGTCCCTTTAAGCCCCCGAAAAGACCGAGGGCCCATCAACTACGCTCACATTTCTGGGTATTGAAATTGACATGGTCGCACAGGCATCCCGGTTACCCATCGATAAGATCACCCGGATCTCCGCGATGGTTTTGGCCTTGCTGGCCAAACGTAAAGTGTCACTTCGTGAGCTTCAGGTTCTACATGGCCATCTTAACTTTGCCTGCAGGGTGGTCAGGCCTGGCAGAGCATTTGCTCGGCGCTTATGTGACGCCATGTCTGACCTGTCAAGGCGCCATCATAGGGTCCGACTGAACAGGGGTGTGAGGGCTGACCTTTTGGTTTGGCTCACATTCCTGCGGGACTTCAACGGGGTCTCCTTTTGGAGATCCGACCTTTTAGTTTCCCCTAGGTTTCAAGTACAGTCGGATGCCTCCGGCTCCCTGGGGTATGGGATTTACTTTGAGGGGAGGTGGGCTTATGGCCAATGGCCTCCAGCATGGCAGGGCACGGATCGCCTCCGCGATCTTACATTCCTTGAGTTCTTTCTAAACCTGGGAGCTTTGATGCTATGGGGCGAGGAGTGGGCCGACTCAGTGGTCCATTTTTGGTGTGACAATGCTGCGGTAGTGCACATTGTTAATGCTCAGACATCTAAATCGCCCAGGGTGATGGCGTTAGTTCGCCAGTTTGTGTTACGTAGCCTACGTCTGAATGTGCTTTTTAGGGCCAGACATGTACCAGGTATTAATAATGATATTGCCAATGCTTTATCCCGCCTGCAGATCCCCCGGTTCTGTGCGTTGGCTCCGGACGCAGAGGAATTCCCCTCGCCACTCCTGGCCGAGATTTGGACATTTGGCAAGGAGAGGTGAACCGGGCGATCGGCATGTCTTTGGCGCCCCGCACGCGTAAGGTGTATCATCATGCTTTTGTTCAATTTATAAATTTTCGTGTGCAACTTCAGTTGCCCGAAGTGTGGCCCATTCCAGTGGAACAAGTTTTACAATTTATGGTTTATCTACACAGACTGGGCCTCGCTCCCCGCACTATAGCATCCAGGCTGTCAGCACTGGCATTTATGGCCAAGGTGAGGGGTGTTGCTGACAGCATGAACGATTTCCGCATACGACATGTTTTGGAGGGGTGGACACGGGAACGTGGCCGCCGCCCAGACACTCGCTACCCTATTTCCCCAGGGGTGCTTACCCACCTTGCACGAGGCTGGCATAACCTGTGTTTTGACAGGTATGAGGCGGTTCTTTTTCATGCGGCTACCACGGTGGCCTTCTTTGGAGCGCTCCGCATCAGTGAGTTGGTACTACTGTCTAAGGCGGATGCGACTCGTAGGGCACTGGAACTCGACGATGTCTATGTTTCTAATGAGTGGGCTCAGTTGAGGATACGGTCCTCAAAAGTTGATCAGCACGGTGTAGGCAGTGGAGTTAGACTGCTACGATGTTCCATTGCAGACATCTGTCCGGTTGGTGCCCTACAGGAGTTCTTGGCAGTGCGTGGCACGCACCCTGGCCCGTTTTTCTGCCACCAAGATGGGTCTCCCCTTACTAAATTTCAATTTTGGAAGGTGACCGGTATGGCATTATCCAGTGTTGGCCTCCCAGGGGCTCGTTACAGCACCCATTCGTTTAGGATAGGTGCTGCTTCAACTGCGGCTGCATTTGGGTACTCTGAGGCTGATATACACCGTATGGGAAGATGGGGATCTATGCATTTTGCATTATATGTTCGCCCTCTTCAGGTATGAGTACCAGTTAAGTCACTGTTCTCTTTTTCTCTTACAGACCCTGTGTGTCCCCGCACACTGGTGGCAGTATGGCTGGTGGGCCACAGTTATGTGCACTGGGCAGCGCAGTATGCTGCGGCGACAGAGTGGGGACCCCAGCTTGGACTGCGTGCATCCGCATGCATACGTTGTTACGGTAAGCGTGGAATGAGATGGCGGGAACTGTTGCCATTCCTTTTTTCCATCAGGGATGCTGAACTGCCTGATGTCCTTGTACTGCACCTCGGGTCACTGGCCTTTCTTTAAAATTCACGATTTGCAGTGGCCTAGCTTATTTGCATTATGTGTGGCCATCAACAAGGCTGCTATGGTCGGACATCATACCACGTCACGCTTACAGGAGAGGTATTGACCTCCGTGCCCTTGACCGCGCTCGCCGCTCGGTGAACAGGGCAGTTGCCCGGTTCTTGGCAGACAAGGGTTTGGGGATGGTCATCCGACACCCCACCATTAGTTTACAAAATTATGATCTTTATGCAGGGGATGGGGTCCACCTGTCGGCTAGAGGTATGAACCTCTTTTTGGAAGATTTGCAAGCAGGCCTGTTGACCGAGCTGACGGTCGGGGGGGGGGGGGCGGTGAGTCTTCATTGAAGCCTCCCCGTGTGGCGGGTAGCACTGGTAAGGTAAATATTTATGACCCATAGGTATCCGGCAGGTTCGCAATTGACTGGCCAACACTTAGACAGGTACAGGTGTAATAACATTGACCGGTCAATGATGAACCAGGCAAGGGGTGATGGCAGGAGCTTTTCAGCATGCATCACCCCGTGATTTGACGGATACACGTCAGAGGGTGGGGTCAGTAGATAGTTTATTGACTACGGTCAACAATTTGTTTGTGTCAACAAACAAATTGATACAAATGGATACATTGTAGCCAATTGCCATTGGCAATTTTGGGAGGAACCTTACCAGTGTTACTGCGGCCTGCTTGCCTTAAGAATTATAATTGGATGAGTACCAACTGAAAGTTATAATTCGGACTAGGGCATTATTCAATAAAGGTGGCCCAATACCTTTATCCATATACCGGTGTCTGAGTCTTTCTTTGGGGGATGCGCCTGCAATGAAAGCGCGGTGCCAAAATGGCCACCGCGCTCTTTGCAGGCCCCCTCCCACCCGGACTCAGACATCTGGGTGAGTTAGGCGGCATGGCCTACCCTCTATAAAAGGGGTGGCCACGAGGCAGCCGCGCTGCCATTTTAAAATAGCGACGGAGAGGAGAGGTTTTCCTTCCACCCCCTCCCTAGTGAACAGTGTGATATTTTGGTCACTTCGGGGCCGGGTGGGACTTTTTGGCCTGAACCTACAATTGGCCCTTGGGTTCTGGCTTTTTTGCCCATCCCACACTGTTGCTAAGGTTTGACATAGGGGTTTTTGCTCTTGACTTTGGTCACTTAGGCGGGTATCACTGGTAAGGTAAATATTTATGACCCATAGGTATCCGGCAAGTTCGCAATTGACTGGCCAACACTTAGACAGGTACAGGTGTAATAACGTTGACCGGTCAACGATGAACCAGGCAAGGGGTGATGGCAGGAGCTTTTCAGCATGCATCACCCCGTGATTTGACGAATACACGTCAGAGGGTGGGGTCAGTAGATAGTTTATTGACTACGGTCAACAATTTGTTTGTGTCAACAAACAAATTGATACAAATGGATACATTGTAGCCAATTGCCATTGGCAATTTTGGGAGGAACCTTACCAGTGTTACTGCGGCCTGCTTGCCTTAAGAATTATAATTGGATGAGTATCAATTCAAAGTTATAATTCGGACTAGGGCATTATTCAATAAAAGTGGTCCAATGCCTTTATCCATATACCGGTGTCTGAGTCTTTCTTTGGGGGTGCGCCTGCAAAGGATATTAGCCTACACTACTTAGTGAACAAAACATCTAAGGGCAATATCCAAACACTTCCATGTGTTTCCCAAATGTGGACAGAGGGAAAGACTATGGTTTGTAAACTGTATCTGATAAAGAGATGACCTTTGATCCAAACAGTTTCAGCGATGTACCAATTTAGTTACTCCCAGTGATGAAACAAAGTCTGTCAATGGAATAGGAGATGTTCCTTCCTTAGCCCTCTGCAGTCTTCTTCTTTCCTCCCAAATCTGCTATTGAGGGGTGGGAAATTCGACAGAACAAGCCTTTAAGAGAGAAGGAGAAGCAAGGGGATTTCTTTTGTAAACCAATATCCCCTTATACAAAGCTGGTGTTTATTTTCAAAATTCAATATTTCATTTCATTTCATTTATTATTTATACCCCGCTTTCCTCGATCCAATGGGTGACCCAAAGCGGCATTTACAACATAGAAAAAGTATACAATATACAGTATAACAAAATGCAATACAATAAATACAATAAAGAGTACAATTACAATTACGAGTGCGAATTACAAGCTACAAGTCAAAAAATACAATACCAAATACAAAAATGCAACAGGGAAATAGCAATACAGTAAAACAACTATACAATAAAATACAGCAATGAATACAGGAACAACATATAAGTAAAAGCAATACCATATCATAGCATCAATACAAACAGTGGCAAGTCAGCGGCAACGACATCTGCGGAGGCCAAATCAGCAAACCTCTTTTAAATTCTCTGTGTGGGCGGGCTCGAGGAGGTGGAGATGGCGGGAAGCAGTGGCCACAAAAGGTCTTTTAAGGTCTTTTAACCCCTGCAGGGGCCAGCGCAGGTGCTCCCACTCCTCCCAGTTTGCCAGACCGGGAGGAGGAGCTCCGTGCCTCGGCGTCGTGGTTCTTTTAAAGCTGCCTGCCTCCCTCTCACTGGTGTTTCTGCCCTTCCCCAGCCAGGCTGACCAGGAGGGAACAAGATAAGTGTCCGGTGGCCTCAGAGGCAGCAGAGATGAAGTTCTTTTAAAACTGCCTGCCTCCCTCTCACAGATGTTGAACTATGCTCCATAGTTCACTAACAAATGGAGAGCCTAATGTTCCCCATCCTGATGAAGGACATAGCTTTTTGTTTTCACAACATCATCATGTCTCTGCACAGAAAATATGAGTATAATACATTTTCAGAGATGATGAAGGGGTACACAGAAAGAGCCTCCTCAAAGATTGTGGTATTTTTGAATGACAATTAGGAGTACCCGGGTAATGGCAGCCTTGTGTGTTGCTGGCTAATCTTTCTCATGGTGGGTCAGGCGGAAGGAACTGCAGAATAAACTCACCACAGACTGCCTTCATTTTGTCAGTTTCACATCTGGCCTCGACATGGACGAAGAAGATGGATTGACAGTCATCCAAACAAATTAATCTGAAACAATGAGAGTTATTTGAATTAAAAGGATCCATCTGTCCACACTAGGGTTTCATGACAAATTGGTTTATGATGAGGCTAAAAAGAGTAGAAGCCATGATGAAAAATTGTTGGAGGGCCACAACTGTGAATAACTTGAGGATAGAGATGCTCAGAAACCGTTTTTTAATGACATGGATCACAGAGTCAGCTGTGAGGAAATGTTTAAAGATTGTCCCAAATCCTTTTTACATAAAATAATATGGCACAAACTGGATACCATCAGCTGATGCTAGTAATATTTAATTTAAACTGACTAAAACTTCAAAAAAAAATAACTCCTCCAGGTTTCCCTAGGGCTCTCTTTTACTCTGCGGAAGTCTCCAGGAGCCTTCAAAGGGAGGAAAAGCTTTAATAGGAAAAAACAAACCTAAATTCTAATAGATCACCCTCGGTGGTTTTTTTTAAATTACTAAAGCCTTCCATTCACCCACTGTCCCAAGGCTCTTAAAGCCTTCTCTATTTAAAATAAACTAATTTTGTATATAAACACTGTGTGCAAAGTATGGAAACCCTGAAGAAAAATAATAATAACCCTACCCCACTCTCACCTAGACTTAAGAAATTTCATGGGTAAGCATTCTTTGCCGCCTAGAGTCGGCCTCTGTTGAGAAGGCAGGATATAAATTAAAATTTAATAATAATAATAATAATAATAATAATAATAATAATAATAATAATAATAATAATAATAATAATAATAATTATTATTATTATTATTATTATTATTATTATTATTATTATTATTATTATTATTATTATTATTATTATTATTATTATTATTTACATCCCTACACTAAGCTATTGTTGATGCTCAGAGTTACAATCACCTGAGGGTTTTTTCCTGAACTGTCTGCAATTAGCCTCATAAGTGCCCAGCTGATTCAGAATTGAGTTAAAGAAAATTCTCCAAACACTAAGAATGAAGGCAAATCAAAAGGTTGTTCCACAATGTAGAATTAAGTGTTCCCCATAAGCAGCTTGAGGGAGTAGAGTTGCCTAGTGGTCTAGACTAGAAATGTGAACTGCCAAATCAGACATATTTGTCAATTTCTGGGATTATTAGGAGACAGAGCAAATTGTCCAGAGAATAAATGGAATGGGATGACACCCTCCTATGCATCAAAATTAGGAAAAGTAAGGCAGAGGCATAGCTGACAACAGATTTTTAAAGCCACTCCCGTTATTTATGCCCTAGCATTGATATTTTGTCCTGGAGGCTTTAATTAAGAAAAATAAAATAGTGTGCCTACTTTCCTGTTTTCACAGCATCACTGCATCTCTTCATTTATTTTATTTTATTTTATTTTATTGTCAAATTTCTATACCGCCCACTCAGCCAAAGCCGAAAACATTAATGCAAAACATTCATGCAAAACATTAATATACTGTACAGTAAAACCCCTACTTACGGAAAAAGTCAGTTCCATAGGCTTTTGCTTAAATCAGTTTTTTATGTAACTTGAAGCAAACCCATAGGAAAAATGAAATTTTTATGTAAATCGAAGCAAACCAATAGGGAAATGAATTTTTACGTAACTCGAAGCAAACCCATAGGGAAAAGAATCTTTATGTAACTCAGACGGCTTACATCAATTCTAGAAACATATAAAGCAGATTAAAAAAACAATTATCCCACCCACCCCACCCTATACATAAAAAGAGAAGAAGAAAGAGAAAGGGGTTCCTGATTACTATCTTGGTGTAAGACAACAGGCGGGGGCCATATTTCCATTAGGACTCCACACCTGCCCTGCCAGCCAGGTTTTCAAGCCTTTTCTAAAGGGCAGCAATTCTATCTGTAGTCTTAGCTCTATTGGCAGGAGGTTCCAGAGGGCTGGTGCGGACACAGAGAAGGCATCTCCTTCGTGTGCTAAAGAGACAAGCCCCTCTAGCTGATGGTACAACTAGAGAGCCTCTTCGGTCCTCTCAGGTTGGGTGGGCAGACACTCTTGGGGCAATGCTGTCCCTCAGGTATCCTGGTCCACTACCATATAGGGCTTATCCTTGCCCAGATAATCCAAATTCATTGAACATTTTCAACTTTATATGGACAGCCTCCCATTGACTAATGCCCAGTATTATTTCCTTTCTTTTCCCTCTCTCTTCCATAGCTTAAACATCAGTTAAACCTGCTCTTCCTATTGTGCCGTGTTGAAGGAAATGAAGACATCATTCATACCAATCTAACGTGTCAGCTACCTGACAGAAATGAATACGGGAAATTTCTCCCTTATTCTGAAAATTTAAGAAGGGAACCAGAGAATTTCTATTTTCCTACCAATAGTTTCCTAATTGAATGCAATGTTGTAAAGCTTATGAACAATGAAGGACTTGGAAAAGAAGAAAAAGCCAAATTGCTTTCACTAGGCAAGCACAGCCTGATCCTGCTGTCCAAACACCATGTACTTTTCCCACACATCTTACCTTGGAATGTGGTGAATGTTCCATTCTTGCATTGAGCAGGGCAGTTGGAATTGTTGGACTCACAGGCCCCTTCCAATTCTGTTATTCTATGATTTTATAAAATGGGTAAACTGTCCTCCCCTAATTCTGTGAAAGTCAGGGGAGGCAATTTTGGATGGAATTCCCTTTAGCCACAGACAGCATAACCAGTTTAATGGATCATGGCAGTAACAGTTCAGCTTCTGGAGGAGTAAAACAAGTTAATTATTTCAGGGTCAGAGTTCGCATAAAGTGAAAAATTATAATTCAAAATGCTTTGCCACACTACACAAGGAGCAGTAAATTGATTAGTTGACCTCTAAGCATGAAAGTAAAACATAACCTTTCAGTGTTACCAAGAAAGTTTGTTTGGTCATTTGCTGCATCAGATGCTTGCCACCTCTTGGCAAGACTGAAAAATATCTCAGCCATCTATTCTTTCTTGAATAACTTGGAGTCATTATTCAGCAAGGAGTGGTAGACATCTCGATGATGACATTCCACACATGCAAATGGACCTGGGAAATTAAGTCCACCTGCGAGCAGTTTTTTTTAGCCATTTGGATATCACATCCCCCACTGGCTAGGTGGACCATGACGTGTGCCCTCCGCTTTCACCTTGCCCAAGAGATCTGACGTAGGATGCTTTGGTAAGTTTAAAGTCATTGATAATTGATGGGCAACACTGCCTAGTTAGACCACTTATTAAAAATAGTAAGGTTGTTTATTTCAGAATTATATTTATAGTAACTATCCTGGATTTGTATTTCTTTAATGTTCCAATCTCTCCTGATTTCCACAAAAGGTAGCAGTATAATACAATTAATTATACAATTAATACAATTATTGCAATTAAATTTCATTGAATTTAGTAGTGATTTTCTTGTGAGTAAACATGTAATAGATTGGGTTGCCAACATGTGAATATGTGATCTATGTCCATTTGTATGTATGCCTGTCCTTTCTTCACTCTTTTTTTAATAAATAAAAAAAATCTCTAAGTAGTTTCTTCTTTTTCCTCAGAGTCACTCATCATAGCAAGCATGCTATATTTTTTATTCTTGTATCAATAGCTATGAAGGTAACAGTCAACCTAGTCTCTGAAATGTCAGCAGTAGATTTGCCTTGGGCCAATGAATAGTTGTGATTTATCATCTGCAAAAGATAGTACTTTCTCTCCCTCACCTTTCTCACACACCTGCCTGAAAATATCTTTTTTTATATACCTATGAACATTCATGTTCATGAGTCATTACAGACTGGATCCAGGGTAAGACACACTTTAGGTAGGCTCCTTCAGATTAATGGCCATTAGATTTGTCTCAGTTAACATAAATCCCATTGATACAATGGGTCTACTCTAAATGTTACTACATCTGGGGACAAACTAGCGTATGTGTATCTGTACTGAATATTTTTTTTTGCTTACCTGAAAAAATGGCCTCTAAAATAGTTTCTTAATTTCGTTGTCTGGCTGCTTTTATTTTATTTATTTTGAATAGTATACATATTGTTCTAGTACCATGAGCAGGAGTTCTCTTGGATAGGTCACTTCTATCATGATCAAATTAATCTGAAGGAGAGTACTTCAAGATGAAGATGGATCGAAAAAAGAAAGGAGATGCATGCCTAGCTGGCACTTTCTGAAATGTTTTAATTGCAGCACTGCTAAAGAGACAAGCCACTGGTTCAGCTAAAGAGACAAGCCAGTGTTTAAACTGGTCTGAGAATGGCTTAAAAAAAAACCCTAGAAAACAAACAAACCAAACTAACTGTATCTGTGGTGGTATGCAGATTCTCTTTTTTGCATCCACTTCCTTTGCAAAATACAGTAAAAGGATACCTTCTATTTATGGTGATAAATAGCAATGTATGCACCTCAGTAAAAATGGGGCATAACATGATAACAAAGGCATAGCCAAATGTACAGTAGCATCAACAAAATAAAAATGCTAAACTCTTTACTATAAAGAAGCAATCCTGTCTGCACACATGCAAATGCTAAAGAGAAGGGAATCTCACCATTGCAGGGGTGTGTGTACGTAGGTGGGTGTGTTGCTCTCCTCTATAAGCAAGCTTATCGAGGTCTACCAAAAGCCCAGAAGCCCATAGGTCAGAGAACAGCATTTTGATGGATTATGAGATTGTAACTGTCCCTGCCAGCTGACAGTTTTTATTGGCTGGGAGGATGAGCCTGTAAACCTTTATATAATTATTGTATTAAAGCCACGGTGCCTCTGTGTTGCTGGCGCTTGTTCAGGGATCAATGTGAAGATAATTTCAAAAATGAATAGTAAGTATTGATCGTCCCTTGGTGAAGCCTTATCAGCATCTGAGGCAGACTACTGTAGATTATAACTTCAATGTCATTTATGATGATATGATATGTATTCCAGAGTAGCAATTTAAACAAAGGGCTGATTTAATTCACAATAGATTTTTGTCGCTTGATGGGTAATAAATCACAATCTGTGTAATTTTTAGAAATGAACACATGTTGGCAGTAGTTCAGGGCAGTTCCTGGGAGATCAGAAAATGACCAGGGAGGGCAAATATCAGCAGAGAACCCCTTCTGAATGATTGGCCTTTACTTGATTCTGACATTCAGATGACCTTGGGGCCTCTGCTGGCAGCTGCTGGTTAATTTGCTTCACTGAGGACACATTTTAACTTTCTATCTGTCTGCCAATTACCTGACATTTTCAACTTATCACCATCTATTTTTTAAATTATTGGAGGCACATCCACATTTTGAGAAGAAGGAGGAGGAGATTGGGGGTGGGGGTGGGAATTGAGACAAGTATTGGTTTTTGCTGGTTATTGGGATACTGCCATGACAGGAAGGAAAGTCATCCCTGCTACTTTGTTAGATATTAATAGCTTACTGATGGCCAGTGGGGTGTGGAGTAAAGACAGAAGCTCTGATGGAATATATATATACAAAGTTTGGAGAAGTTTGTTGGTGTGCTATGGAAAACATAGCAATGGTTTCATTTTCACATGTATGAAAAAGATAAGATAAGATGTTGCTTATAGTAATAAGATGTCATGGATGTTTGTTGTTTTTTCAAGCATTTTTCTTTTACCACATAAATTGTTTAACTGTGTTGGGACAATCATTGCCAAGAGCTCTTACAGGAGTGGGAGGTGAAAGGTGAGTTTTCTGTGTCATGATTATTATGTGATGTCCTACAGACATGCAGAACATCACTTGGTCTTGCAATGACCCACTTGAGTATACAAAGACAGTCTGAGAGGGTGTGCTTGAACAAGAGCCATTGAGGATGTCTTGGGATACAAAAGGTACTTCTAGTTCTTACATTTTGGCTGGGTTGTGTCCATCAATAATACCATTTGTAATATAGCTTTGGTTCAATGTTGCTTGTGGTAAGCCAGAAAGGCAGACTTCATTCCTTGTGATCTAGGTTGCTCAATTCTATTTGGGTCCAATCAATTATTTCACCTGAATATTGTATAAAAGGCACTGCCCTGGTATTAATTGTCTTTGTGATATTACCTCCACTCAGCTTTGACCTCAATATTTTCCAGATCCCCTTTATATATTTTGTAGATGTAACTATTTTGACTTGGTTGTGCAACTGGTCTGATGCGTCCAGAACTCCCAGGCACTTACATCACATTTCTGATGTTATTGCTTTTATACGTTCTCTAATTAGAATCCATCATCTTTGACAATTTTGCCTGCCTTAACAGTATTTGCTGCACACCTGTCATTTCCAAATTGCATTCCAATGTCTGCACTAAATTCCTTTATACTTTTCAGCAAAATATTAAATTTAGCTCTTGTCTTTCCAGACAATTTTACATCATCCATATAAAGTAAATGTGGCACCTTCAGTCGTTTCTTCGACAATTCATATACTGTACACAGTTTGTTCTATTCAAAATTGTTGTCAATGATGCATTGATAATACAAATAGAAAAGGTAATAGTGAGTCACATTGAAACTTCCATACTTAATTTAAACTTAACCAAATTCTTCTCTACAGGCCATCAACTTTATTCACCATAACTACAATGAAGTCTTCAAATATTTGAACATTGTTGCTAATTCCAAAAATGTCAAGGCATTTCTCAATCCAGCGGTGTGAATCAAATGCTTTTTTTTAAGTCGATTCAAGCCATAAACAAATTTGTTCTTCACATCCAATTTTTCAATTTGTAGCTCATCTTTGGTTCTTTTTGAGTTATTGCAGCACCCTTTCTGCTCTATAAGCAACAAATAGTTGTTTTCAGATGCCCATATATCTGGCTTGCAATTATGCCTGTGAGCAATTTGTTGTTACACAAGTTATTGGTTTATAGTTTCCAGGCCCATTTCCTTTTTTCTTTATCCTTCTGAATTAGGAGTTCCAGTTGTTTTATTTATTTATTTATTTATTTATTTTGACTTATATCCCGCCCTCTTGCCCTAGGGCATCTCAGGGCATAAAACCCCATAAAAACTTAATAAAAGACAGTTGTTAACCATTTTTCACCTTCTGGTGTTTCCCAAACTTGATTCATCTAGTTTGCCAATCTAGCATGTATGTTTGTTAGCAATCTTAGTCAGAATCAATGTAATTCATTTAAACCAGGAACACTCCAGTTCTTGAACTTCTTTGCCTGCTCTTGGAACATTTTTTAAAAAATTTGAATATCTTCCATTTTACTAGATTTTCAACTTGCTTGATCCATTTTGCGTTTCAAAAACTAATAGGATGTTTTATCTGCTAGGCTTTTCACTTGTGGTGGCTCCATGCCCATTTTCAAGGGTCTTATAAAAATAATTTTGGTCAACTTAAAACTGAATTTTACTGAAACTGCATCATTCAATTATCATCTTGCTTGATCTTTTCTGAAATTGCCACAACTCTTTGTTCTAACTCTTCAATTATAGCTGAAATGTCCTTGTTATTTGAGTCATACCTTGTTATGAGGCTGCTTTTGATCTTCCTATCTTTTAAATTTCCTTGTCTCAAATTCTTCAGATTACTCAAATTTTATCTAATATTTTTAATGTTCAACTCCAAGCAATTTTTCCATTTTGGTTTCTTTTGGACTCAAACCCAATTCTTCAGTAGTAACATAATCTGATGCATATATTAGCTGATTTGTTCGAGCTAATGTTTCTGTTGGAATAATTCGGACAGCATCATTAAGTTTATTCAATGTTTTAGCCAACTTTTAGCCACTTTCTTCAATGTTTTAGCCAACTTTGGCAGTCTAATTCTTTCTACCATTTTCACTTGAAACTTAATCTTCTCAGCTAATTCATCACTGATCATTGGTTCTTCAAAATCTTTTACAGCTGTTATTTCTTGTTTTTCAGCAGCCTTATTGGTCTCTTCGCTTTCTGCCACTGCTTGCATCTCAGTTTATAAATTAGCTGCCTTATGAATTATGCTTGGGCCTGGATTTTGTACTGCTCTGCTTCCAATCTCTTGTAATTTGACATCCGTGAAAAACTTATGTTTCAAAATAACACATCTCTGGTCCATTAGTCTTTGGTCACTAATTTCTCAGTCATGGTGGGTTTGTTTCCAAATTTGGTAATCTGTTTTTGAAATCCACATTTTGATGATTCAGATTGGTAATAAGCTTCCATAATTGAAGCTTTCTTCTGTCATCTACATAGGTTTTTCAGGGTTGTTTACTGTCTTCCAGTCACACAACTCCATGCCCTTGCTGCCTAGGAAAAGGAGTTGTTGTTGTTGTAGCCACCACCACCACCACCAATGTCATCATCGTCATCGCCATCGCCATCGCCATCACCATTATCCTTGCTCACCACAGATCTTACACTCTTTTACCTCACTGCAAATATATGCATGATAGCTGAAGTACAGCCATCACACAACTGGCTCATTTTGTGTTGATCTTGCAGATATATTATCAGTTGGTGTGGGATGACACAATGCTGCTGGTTTCTAAAGCCATAGCAAACAACACATTTAGAGAAATGAGAACTGCAGCTCTTAGCTGCAGCTGCCTCTCAGTTCTTTGTGCCTGTATATATAATATGTAAGGCCATTAAGTTTCAGAAGCACATTGCACAACATGAACAGCATGATATGAATTTCATATGGAATGAAGAATTTTACACATAAATCTGACTAGTTCCAGCAATAATACAATTTATAATTTTGCTTCGAATTGTCAGAGATAAAGGACAGTATCCTGTCCAACATTTACCCATGTGGAACTCCAGTAGTGGAAGCTGCTCTGCTATTCTAAGGAGCAGTTTGATTATATGCCTTGTCACTGAAGAGAGGAGTGTATGTGTGTGTCATTATTTAATTTGGGTTTTCTGACAACTATCTCTGTTTCCAAAAAACAAATGAAGAATATATCTGTTCCAAAGAGGAAAGAGGTAACAACCAAGGAAATTGAGACATGAAGCATCAGTTACACTGAGAGCTTGTATGAACAATTTTTGCTAAACCAGTTTAGATTATTGCCCCACCTACCAGCCTTCACTAAGTTAGTGCATACCAGTGCTGGGCTAGCTGAGAGGACTGGGTTTTCATTCCATACATCTGGAGGACACCAGCTTGGGAAGGTTGCCCAACTGCAGAATTATCAGTTCCATATTTTTGAAATCAATTGTCCACCAAAGTAATATACATAAAAACTAATATATTTTCCAAAGGAAAGAAGCAAAATTAGTACTAGCTTCCTTTGCATGCAAAGCTCTTAGTACAGTGTATAAAAACTTGGTACTGAAATTATTGGCAAAACTGCAATTGACAGTATTGATACAATAATTTCAGCCAACTTAAAAATAGATTTTTCAAAATGTATTTGCAAGGAAAACTTGTTTTCTTTTCCTAAGACACTGAAATCTTTATGAGTGGCTTGGCTTTTGTTGGTTAAGTGGCCAATTAAAGAGTTCACTCATTGTGCACAAAGATGATCCATTTACTAGCTGCATACTGTACTACTGAAACACCAGATTCATATAAAATATCCCAATTTAAGGCCTCATTAACTTCTGTAATAACATCAGTCTTGCGTTTGCAATATACTGTATTACTGTAGTTAAGGGTCAAGAGACATTAAAAATAACTATTTAAAGCATTGGACATACTTTAGTTATGTCCATTGAAAAATTGTTCCAAATTAGTGTGGAATTTGTTTTGATTTAACTTTTTAAGAATCACATTGCTGTATTTTATAATGTGAAAAGTAGTTCACATTTGTCTATAAAGAAGAGGAATACATATGTTGTGACGGTGCCATGATTGCTACACATCAATTTTTGGCATCTTTACCACACAATAATCCTATTCTGATTTCAGAAGGTCAGTTGGCATGTAGAAATCAGTTTTCCCACATGGCTGGCACAACGGGTGTGTGTGTATGTGGGGATATCCAATATAAAGCTAGTGAAAAAGAAGAGGTCTGTTCATAGTATGGCTCTACAAACTGCTGTGCAAAATATGTGCACTGAACATCTACTGAAATAAATTTAAATATTTGTAAGACTGCTTGTACAAAGGCACAAAATCCAGTTGTATCTGAGTTTAGGAGGCATGTTCAATCTCTGTTTACAGCCACCTCTGTTTACAGCAGTATCTACAGTACTTGCAATTTCTTGCTTTCAAACTGCTAGGTTAGCTGGGCCAGATGATGGGAACTCACTCCCATCATACATCACTCAGGTCTTGAATTTATTATTATTTATTTATTAAATCATATTTCTACCACCGCCCCCTTGCCGAGGTGACTCTGGGTGGCTTACACATATAAACATGACAGATAAAAATTCTACTAAGACATTAAAATAAGAAAAGTTATAATATTAAATTGTTTGAAGTTTAAAAAAATTAAAATGCCCTCCCCAATGCCACATCTTCAGATTTCTAAAACCAACACTAAAACCAATACTAAAAGCTGGAAACCTGGGCAACACTTATATGAGCCAGCCCAGAGTGGATATCTCACCACCCACCACCCACCACCATGCAGTGATGCATGATTGTGAGAGCTGGACCATAAGAAAACCTGAACACAGTAGAATAGAAGCCTTTGAGATGTGGTGTTGGAGGAGAATTTTGAGAGTACCCTGGACATCAAAGAGAACAAATAGGTCGATCTTAAAAGAAATCAACTCCAACTGCTCCTTGGAAGGTCAAATATTGAAGATGAAGTTAAAGTACTTTGGACATCAAATGAGAAGAGAAGATTCATTTGAGAAAGCCTTGATGCTGGAAAAGGTGGAGGGCAAAAGAAGAAGGGGGTGGCAGAAAATGAGATTGCTAGATGGCATTGTTGATATAATGGGCACAAAACTGGGCAGGCTGAGGAGGATGGTGGAGGATAGGGGTGCCTGGCGTGCGGTGGTCCATGGGGTCACAAAGGGTCAGAATTGACCAAGTGACTGAACAACAAAAAGGTCAAACATTCCTACCCTTACCCAAAATGACCAGTAGAACTGATGATGGACCTTCAGTGTAGATGAGTAGACTGGACCACAACAACAACAACAACAACAACAACAAGACTGGTAGTAATGCAGATTTGGCTTATAATCCCTCCTCCCCTGCCCCAGTACAAGAATGTATGGTGACATATTGCTAGCACTGTGGCAGAGGTTCTACCTTCTTGGTGGAAGAAGACCAAATGTCCCCATCCTCATAGCCACCCAAACCCAGGTCTGGCAGCTAGATGAGCTGGGCTGATATGGGCATCTTCCAATGGATTGATGCTACCAGGTGCCCTACAAGAGTATACCCATCATGACTTTCATTTCTGTTTAAATCCCTTTATTCCACCTATCGCCCCACCCAAAAAATTTTTTTGCTGGTGTGCAACTGAGCATTGGCCCCTTTCCATGGTCCCGAATCTTGTTCTTGGTCCAGAATAGAGGGAGAAATCATACTCTGTGGTGTGCAACTATAGAAGGAATGAGGCAAAGGAAGAGAATTGTGTATGTCAGGGGCGGGCAGTTAGAGAAATCAAAACATCCATACAATTCTGTAAAGCACCCATTGGAGAAAATAATAGGGTGTCCCAAAAAATAAATGTTCACTTGTCATCAACAGTAACAGTCAGCAGAATTTGATGAGAGCTATCTGAGGACGCAGTATTGATTGGAGAGAGTTGAGTCAACTGTTAACTTCCTAGCAGACTACAATAGGTGCTGTGGTCACACTTTCACACACTTCCTCCGGTCCAATCTTGAGACCACTAAAAAGAAATTATTGGAATCCCAAAAACTTAGGCATACAGATTGTGTTTCTGCCAAGTTAAACTTGGGTAAAGATCTCTCACTGCACTTCTAAAGACAGATTTTCCAATTGTCAAAACATGAATGAACTAATTGTGGTTAAAGAAGCATCTATGATAAAGAATGCAATCGTTTTACAGAAGCACAGCTGTGATTTATTCACATTATTAGCCTTTTATTTCCAGCAAAAGTAGTCCCAAAAGCTTTCCTATAACTCACTGTCCCTGTTTATACTAGTGATGAAATTACTGTGTAATTGTGATAGAATGTGGATGTTCCATATCAAACAAAAGTGAATTTAAAATAATTAGTCACAGCTCTATTCATGCAATAGAACTAGCTGTTAAGACAAACACAAAAGGTTTGGGGGTGATTATTGGATTGGACAAACTCTTATTACAATAGCAACATAGAACCTATGTGGACACAATAGTCACACGCTTGCATGGCTCTAAAGCAATTCATCAGCATACTGTTTTAAATCTCAGTGTTCACAAACATAGAGAAGAATTATGCCAAGATTCAATTGGGAACTCACAGCCCTCCAGAAATGGAGCATACTGGACACATGTAGGTCAAAAAGCAATATCACGAGTTTTTCATGCAGAATGTTACAGATTTAGCTTCACTCCTCAAAATGTCCAGATAGCTTTGAGAAAGGCTCACATATGAAATGTTAACAGCTCGATTTCCACCCTCAGACTGGGCTACAGATGGGAAACCTTTGGTTCTCTACATGTTTTATTCTGCAATAAAATTATTAGTGGCATAATCTATTGCCGCTAGCTAAACTGGGTGAGGCTGATGAGAACGGTAGGCCAACATGTCTTGAGGGTCCAAAGATTCCCACCTCTCAAGTAGTCAACTCTGAGTTAGATTGAGTCGTTTTCTGAGTCATGTCCAGCCCTGATTTTGATGGAGACCAAGATGAAACAGGGGCCTCTGTATCATGACCCCAATACTTGTCTCAACATGGGGCATTCTGAAAGGCTTTTTGGGAGGACATCAATATGGCACATTTTGAGGACAGTGGTGCTGATATGTGTATTATAACTTATTTTAAGGGCCCTTGAGGACAAGAATCCCTCAGGCACTTTCAGCAGCTGTTGTCTCCTTTTCTCCAAATGTCTCTGACTCCTCATTTAATAATAGCTCTTCCCAACAACAGCTCTTTACAATGCTAATGCAAGCGCGGCGCCAAAATGGCCGCCGCGCTCTTTGCGGGGGGGCCCCCACTGGACGAAGGCATCCGGGTAGTTAGGGGCGTGGCCAGCTCCCTTATAAAAGGGGTGGCCACGAGGCAGCCGAGCTGCCATTTTGCGAAGCGACGGAGCGGAGAAGTTTTTCCCCTCTTACCTCCGTCGCTCTTGCCTTGACTGGGAAGCCTTTTGGCTGCTGATTTTCTTCCTTCGGCTTCCCATAGGTTGGACTGAGATGCCTTCCAAGAAGAAGGCAGCCGCGAGCGCGGCTCGTGCGGTTCGGAGGCGCAATCCGGGTCGGAGGACCGCGGCTGCGCCTCCCCGGCAGCCGCCTTTGCCTGCACCCACCAGGACCGGTGGGATGGGGTCTATTCCCCCCTGGCCGGAGGCTGGGGACCCAAGCAATAGTCCAGCATGGGCTGCGGTCCGCGGCCCGCAAGCGGTGGACACCGCTCCTGGTGCCCATTCTACTGGGCCTTCCTCTATAGGGGCGCAGCTCACTCCGGGGCCTTCCAGCCTTGGGGGGTGGTGTGGTCCCCTTCCTTGGCAGGTGCCTACATTGGCCCTACCGGGCCTGGGTGTGTGGTCATGGCCCTATTCGGGCCCCGGGGTACAAGGACCTGTACCCACGCCCGTGGCAGGCGGGCCGGCTGGCCCTTGGCCCCACGTCAGTGTGGAGGCCTTACTGGCCCGCGTTGCGGCCCTTGAGGCTTCCCTGGCTCGGGCCAGCCACGCTGGGGCTCCCTTTGGGGTTCATTTTGATGCGTCGTCTGCTGGGCAGCGGCAGGCGACGGGACGGGTCGAGCAGCTTGAGGCGCGTGGCGCGACTTCGACCACTGCCTCGCAGCTCCCCAACCAACAGGCCAGTGCGGGTCAGGCCCCAGCGACGAGCTCTATGGCGGTCGTGAGCTCCGACACCCACAGTGGGCCGGAACCCCCGGTGGGGGCAGCCCGCGGGGGTGCAGCATGTGAGTATGCAGTCCAAACTAGTGCACCTACACATGTGGCCACATTGGGGGGGCTTTCCAATGGCCTTGGCCTCGCGTGGGTGGTGCGGCGGTACAGCCGCTGACGCCTCACCCGGCGACGACAACTACCACCCAGGGCCCCGGGGTGGGGGGTGTTTCCTACCCTGTGGGGAATGTTTTGGGGGTGGCTGGGCTAGTCCAAGCCCCTTTCCAGATGCCCGCAGTTTCTGCGGTGCCTGTCTCGGCCTTGCCGACAGCGGGCTATTCCTTGCCACTGGGTGACCACTTGGCTCAGGCCTCCAAAGAGAAAATATGGTGGGGGGAGTATGTAGATATCTTCTCACTCCTAAATAGGGAGCCCACCAAAGAAGAGAGGGAGGGGCAGGATGAGAAGGATAAGGAACAGGCACGTCGTCGCAAGCCACCACGAACGTGGGCCAACTGGCTCCCGGCTTACCTCATCTACATGGCGGTGTACCTTAGGGCCCGGCCGGATTTGGCAATTCCGATGGTCCAGTATTTGGACAACATATATCGGGCGATGGTTGACTTTCCGGGCCCGTCGTGGTTGGCTTACGACGAGGAATTCCGTATGCGAATTCCCCTGCACCCTGAGATGAGGTGGGATGAGCCATGCCAGAGGCTTTGGCTTCTGTACATGACGCCCACGCGCCCCGCGCCAGGGGAAAGATACCATTGTGGACATGCGGTCCAGCAAGCGGCTCCAGCACAGGTTCCCCGCCAGGTGGCGGGGCAGGGGGTTCCAGCCCGCCTGCTGTGCTGGACTTTCTTGTCTAATGGTTCCTGCAATAAGAAGAATTGCAAGTACAGACATGAGTGTCCCACCTGTGCGGGCCCCCATGCAGCCTCTGCCTGTCCCAGGCCTGGAGGGACGCGGGGCAGAGGGAGGGGCGGACAGTGGGCTGGCAAGACTGCCGCAGATGGAGCTGGTTCACCGAAAGGCTCCCTCCCCAATTAATGTGGACATGTTGGAGCGTTGGCTCGCATTGTACCCGAAGGGGGAGGATGCGGATTATCTCCTTCGGGGCTTTAGGCAGGGGTTCCGTATTCCTTTCATGGGTGATAGGTCCCCTCAGGATGCCCCCAACCTTTTGTCCCTTAGGGGGAGGGAGGAGGTGGCTGCCGCCAGCATTAATAAGGAGGTCAATGCGGGCAGGGTCGCTGGCCCTTTCCCTGCACCCCCGTTCACTAACCTTAAGGTATCGCCCCTGGGCTTGGTTCCCAAGAAGTCTCCAGGCGAGTTTCGCCTTATCCATCACTTTTCCTACCCAGCCGGCTGATCGGTCAATGATGCTATCCCTGATGACCTTTGCTCAGTCAGGTATACATCTTTTGACCGCGCGCTGCGCATGGTGCGCTCATGTGGCCCGGGTGCGCTGCTGGCTAAGTGCGACATTAAGTCGGCTTTTCGCCTCTTGCCGGTGCACCCGGGCAACTTTGAATTGCTGGGTTTCAAATTTCGGGGCGAATATTACTTTGATAAGGCCATGCCTTTTGGCTGTTCCATATCATGCTCGGCTTTCGAGCGTTTCAGTACCTTCCTAGAGTGGGCTTTCGTCCGCAGGTCAGGGTCCCGGTCGGTAGCCCATTACCTGGATGACTTTTTATTCGGGGGTGAACGGGGCTGGGACACGTGTAAACGTCTCCTCAACACATTTCAGACGCTAATGGAGGAACTCGGTGTCCCTTTAGCGCCCGAAAAGACCGAGGGCCCATCTACCCAGCTAGTCTTCCTGGGGGTGGAGATTGACACGATAGTGCAGGCGTCTAGGTTACCGCGGGATAAGGTGTCAAGGATAGTGGCCCTTATCTCGGACTTGCTGACCAAGCGCAGGGCATCGCTGAGAGAACTGCAGGTGCTACATGGTCACCTTAATTTCGCCTGCAGGGTGGTCGCACCGGGCAGGGCTTTTGCCCGGCGCCTGTGCGACGCTATGGCAGGATTATCCAGGCCTCACCATGGGGTTCGGCTTACCCGGGGTATCATGGCAGACATGCTTGTCTGGTTACAGTTCCTGAGGGAGTTCAATGGGGTCTCATTTTGGAGGCATGACCTCCTGGCTTCCCCTCAATTTCAGATTCAGTCTGATGCCTTGGGATCCCTCGGATATAGGATGTACTTCAATGGGAAGTGGGCCTATGGTGGGTGGCACCCGGCCTGGGCAGGCACTGGTCCCCTGCGTGATCTCACATATCTGGAGTTTTTCCCTATCCTGGGTGCTTTGATGCTATGGGGCCAGGAGTGGTCCAACTCGGTCGTGCATTTCTGGTGTGACAATGCGGCTGTGGTCCACATTGTCAATGCACAGACTTCTAAATCGCCCAGGGTTATGGACCTAGTGCGCCAATTTGTGTTGCGCAGCCTGCGCCTCAACGTACTGTTCAGGGCCAGGCATGTCCCAGGGGTTAATAATGATATTGCTGACGCTTTGTCCCGCCTACAGATCTCCCGGTTCCGTGCCTTGGCCCCGGATGTGGAGGAATTTCCCTCGCCACTCCCGGAGGAGATATGGACCATTGGCAAGGAGAGGTGAACCGGGCGATTGGCCTGTCGCTAGCGCCACGCACCCGTAAGGCGTATCACCACGCAATTAATTCTTTCAGGGCATTCTGTACCCAATTTCAACTGCCAGGAACCTGGCCGATCCCGGTAACCCATGTTCTGCGGTTCATGGTTTACCTGCATTCTCAGGGCCTTGCACCTCGCACCATAGCATCTAAGCTTTCAGCGTTGGCTTTTATGGCCAAGGTGGGGGGTCATGTGGACAGCACCTCTGACTTCCGTGTGAGACATGTTTTGGAGGGGTGGGTGCGCGAGCGCGGGCGTTGCCCGGACGACCGCCACCCAATTTCCCCAGGGGTCCTTACCCAGTTGGCCCGGGGCTGGCCTTGCCTCTGTTTTGATGCATATGAGGCAGCCCTGTTCCATGCAGCCACAACGGTGGCATTTTTTGGAGCGCTCCGCATCAGCGAGCTTGTGATGCTGTCTAAGGTGGATGCAAGTCGTAGGGCACTGGAACTCGAGGATGTCTGTGTTGCCAAAGACTGGGCTCAGTTGAGGATACGCTCCTCTAAGACCGATCAGCATGGCGTAGGCAGTGGTGTGCGACTGCTACGGTGTTCTTTGGCAGACATCTGTCCGGTTGGTGCCCTACAGGAATTCCTGGCACTGTGTGGCACGCACCATGGCCCGTTTTTCTGTCACCAAGATGGGTCTCCCCTTACTAAATTTCAATTTTGGAAGGTGACGGGCAAAGCGCTGGCCAGTGTGGGCCTCCCAGGCGCCCGCTATGGCACTCATTCATTCCGTATAGGGGCGGCCTCAACCGCAGCTGCTTTTGGGTACTCCGGGGCTGACATACGTAGCATGGGACGGTGGGGTTCGCAATGTTTTCAGTTTTATGTGCGCCCACTCCCGCCGTGAGTACCAACCCAGTCACCTTACCTACTTTTCCTCATTTTTCTTTACAGACCCGGGGTGTCGTATTACACCGGTGACAGTATGGCTGGTGGGCCATAGCTACGTGCACAGGGCAGCGCGTTACGCTGCGGCGACAGAGTGGGGACCCCGACTGGGACAGGGTGCATACGCAAGTCTCACATGGCATGGTAAGCCTGGGATGTTATGGCGGGAGCTGCTGCCTTTCCTTTTTTCAGGCCAGAATGCTGACCCGCCTGACATTCTGATCATACACCTGGGGGGCAATGATTTGGGCCAGGTCACCGGCTTGTCGCTGAAGCATGCGATTTGCGAGGACCTCGCCTACCTGCATTACGTCTGGCCCGCCACAACCCTTGTTTGGTCGGACATGGTTCCGCGCCATTCCTACAGAGGGGGTGTTGACCTCCTGGCCCTTGACCGTGCTAGACGCATGGTGAATAGGGCAGTGGCGCATTTCCTTGTCGACAGGGCTTGGGGGAGGGTCAGTCGTCACCCCGCTATTAGCCTCCAAAGTTATGACTTGTATGCAGTGGATGGGGTCCATCTGTCGCGAGGAGGTATGGCCCTCCTGTTGGGTGATTGGCGAGCAGGCCTGTTGACCGAGCTGACAGTCTGGGGGGGGGGCGTCGAGCCTTCTTTGAAGCCCCTCCGTGTGGCGTGTAGCACTGGTAAGGTAAACATTATGACCCACAGGTATCCGGCAAGTTCGCAATTGACTGGACAACACTAGACAGGCATAAGTTGGTTAAACGTTGTCCGGTCAACGACGAACTAGGCGACGGGGTGATGGCTATAGCTAGACAGCATGCATCACCACGTGATTTTATGGATACGCGTCAGAGGGTGGGGTCATTAGTTAGATATTGACTACGGTCAACAATTTGTTTGTGGTCAACAAACAAATTGATACAAATGGATACATTGTAGCAATTGCCATTGGCAATTTTGGGTGGTACCTTACCAGTGTTACTTCGGCCTGCTTGCCTTAAGAATTATGATTGGTCAATTACCAATAGAAATTTATAATTCGGACTAGGGCATGAATCAATAAATGTGGCCCAATGCCGTTATCCACTTTTATCAGTGTCTGAGTCCTTTATTGGGGGGTGCGCCTGCAAAAGCTGCAGCCATGTAATCCAGAGCTGCTACTTTAAAAAAATGTCAGCAGAGTAAGCAACAGCGGGGACCCTGATATCAGCCAGACCATGGTATGTGATGGTGCTAGGCTTGGTTTTCCTCAGTAGCACAAGGTAGTTGACAGTAAAGAAAGTTGAAATGGGGTGAGGGGGGAAGAGAATGATTTGAAACATGGTGTTGGAAGAAAACTTTGCAGATACCATGAAGTGCTAAAAAGACAAATAAATGGGTTCTAAACAAAATCAAGCTGGAAATTTCTATTCAAGCAAAAATGTCTAAACTGAGGATATTGTACTTTTGGACATAACATGAGAAAATGAGACTACACAGGAAAAGACAATAATATTAGAAAAAGTTAAAGAGAGCGGAAAAAGAAGGAGGCCATACATGAGGTATATGGACTCACTATAGAGGAACCACATGCCTGAGGGACCGCTTTTTATTGGTGGTCACTGCTTCATGGGGTTGCCATAAATCAAAAAGCCTTGATGGCATTTAATAACGATGACGACATTGCACTGTTTTGAAGGATCGTGCAGAGGTTTGGGTGTTATTTGCTGCCACTGTCCTGCTTTTAAGAACACAGTGAGACACGCCGCTGCTGCTGCCGCCCAGTCCCTGCCTCCACCCCTGCTCCCGCCACCCACACCCCTGCCATCCATGCCCATGCTGCCCCCTGCACCCAACCCTGCCCCCTGCCACCCCCCGCTACCCCCCATTTCCGCTGCCGCAAGTGTAAGTGCCTCAAACAGGAAACTAAACAATAACAACAAAAGGACAAAAATGTTAACTTTTGTGAGGGGAAAAGGTTAGGTGCCAGTGAATGAAAGGGTGCCTCTTTTTCTTATGTCTGAAGAAGATTTGATCCACAAAAGCTAATACAAAAAACTATAGCAGTTAGTCTTTAAGTTGCCATAACATTTTTGTCTTTTTAAAGTTATTTTCTTTTGTTTTCTGTTTGCTCCTTGCTGCTTCTCCCTCCAGGCTGATGCTGGCCAATGGTGTCCGGTGGCAGCGGGGCATCCGGTGGTGGCGGCAGCGGTTTTATGGCCAGGCCCGCTGCACAGCTCCTCCTCCTCACCGCTCCACCCTCCAGGTTGGGGGCAGCCGAGGGTGTATCATGCCATCATGCCTAGGGAGGGTAGTCATGTCACTATGATGACTGAGGTTGCATCCATGCTCATGGAGTAGCATCCCATACTGTATATATAGAAGGATGCAGGTTGAAGAGGAGTGCTGTAATTTAAACTCTTGAATTTTCAGAGAACAAAAAGAAAAAGAAAAGGAAAAATCACTTGTATTTTTATGGACACTTTAACACCGTTTCCAAGTAACTTTTGATCCAAACTTTGTTTGCTCCTGGACTATAAGCTTCCCAAGGGAGGGAATGTATCTGCTTGTTGTGTGCCTTGCACATTTACAATGATGTTCAGAGTTATAAATATTTTATCCTAGGAAATGAATGACCTCTAGGAGGATAGCCAATCACTGTGCTATTGCTGTTCTGCCCATATCTTTCTTCTTCTTCTTCATAGTCATTAAAGGGAAGAAGATATTGAATTCTTTAACTCTCTTTGCTGTCTTGTGGATAATAATGATAGCTCCATGAATCTCCTACACATTGTGTGTGTGTGTGTGCATGTGCACATACAGCTATCTGCATGCACATACACACATGCGATCTTATATGCCAATGGTTTAGCTCTTCCATATAATTTTACACACTTTGTGTCCTCTGGAGCCTTCAAAGGCAGTATTTATTAGTCTTTAGACCAAAACTATGTGCATGCCATATCATTACTAGCTCTGGGGGAATCATTTGAACCAATGTAATTTGCTCAATATTGGTCAGTTTGACTCCTGACCTGCATCCCTTGACAGTGTATCCTTAGCAACCCTTGATGTGTGTTAAGTCAGGAAGTGCTTATTGGTCTCATCTGTGACAGCTTGCTAACAGCTGCTTAACACATTCTCATCTTTTCAGAGAAATATATGTCATTGCATACTATATATTCCAAGTAATTATTTTGGTAGACAGAACTAGAATGATGGAATGTTCTTGCACATGTATGCAGATGTGCATGCACAGGCATGCACACATGCACACATGCGTGCACACACACACACACACACACACACACGCACACACACACATGGGATCAATGATTATACAATGAAGCATTTCATCTAACTAAAAATTTAGGGCATTCGCCCCATTGATGCCAATAGAAAATTTTATTTCTATGCCAATAGCACTTTCCAATGAATCAATCTGACTTGAGCCTAGATCAAGGAAGGAAAAGGTTATGATCTCTCTCCCTGCCAGATGCAAACTTGACTGTTATCACACATCACCAAGATCATGCAATTTTTGTACCTAAATGATGGCATGTGAAATATAAAGACATGTTTACAATGTCACTTATCTGGTTTGAATGTCAGCCTCTCTCACTAACGGGAAAGGTGGGAGTAAAATATATACAATGATAAAGGACAGATAGGATGAACAGCACTTGACCAAAATTGCCTTCCGCAATCTGTAGCACATCCAATACAACTGTAGTAGCAATTGAGAAACAGCCAAGTCATCTAAACATCTGATGAAAAAGAAATCTCACAGAAATTAAACTTCATGGTTGGATGGCTGGTTAAACATATTCACTGTGTTAGCTTCTCTGTAATTAAAATATCCCACAGCCACTGTTTCCTGGAAGCATAGAGAATATTTCCACTGTCTAGTAGTAGCTCCTTTAGTTACTGTAGTAACTACATCCTGATCCCCCCCGAGTGACATATAATTCTTATTATTCAAAAAGTGAACTCCTATTCACATGGTGGAAGACTAAAAGGCCATTCACTGTTAATAACTCATTTTCGAATTGCCTCCCTAATTGCCTCCCTGTAGGGCTTGTGCTCCATATTGGGAACCATGGTTCTAGAATAGGGGTTCTCAACGTTTTTCCTCTGTGGGCTGGACCATGCCACCTCAGATAGCCAAGCGTAGTTCCCCCCCACCATAGATTCTGCCATAAAATGTGTGTGTAGCTGTCATAAACACATTTACAACAATGGCAGGTGCATTTATGTCATTTTTTACTGTTTTTGCAGCTTCCACCAATTCTGGCCATGGCAGAAGCAAGGGAGGAAGGCCACATGAAATGGCGCCACAGGCCAGGTCCAGCCCGCAGGCTGTAGGTTGTGAACCCCAGTTCTAGAAGTTAATATGAGTTATTTTTGTAGTTTGGCTTTTCCCATTAAGTTATTCCTGGGTTAAAGATGTTGTATGTGTGTGAAATGGGCTTCCTTTCCAGCAGCAAGGTAAGGACACTGTTGCTTGCTTTTCATATGAATAATTTTATCCCCATTGTCTGTTTCTCCCCACTCTTAGATTCTGGTACTTTCTAATCTGTAAGGAGACATGGCTTGTAAGAGCTTCAAAACATGTACTCTCGAGAGGGTAGGGATTGCCAGACGATCATCCAGAAACTATCAAGCGTTTCAATAAACTTTATATTATACAGGTGGTTTTGTTCTTTCTTGAGCATTTTTGAATCTGTTACACAGCAACCAGATTAAGACCACATTATCCTTCAGCTATGAAATATCAGGTCTGAACTTTTCAAATATGTAGGGAAAAGGCTCCTTGTTTTTGTTGGAAGTTTAAAACACACACCAACAAACTCTGGGGGATGAAAAAACAATCAGCAATGAATCTTGGTCTCTCTTTAAGTTGTTAAATTGCAGATGGCTAAGTTGCAATGCTTTGAGAATGCTTAAAGAAACTGGAAGTGATTGTAGTCGACATTCCTTTGTTCTGATCAATTAAGGAATTTGCAGACATTCACTCTACAGAGAGAAAGATGGTATGGTATATGTAAATATTTGACACTTTTTAATATTTTGTGGAAGTAAGGTGTTTTTTCAGCATTAAAGCAAACTTTATCTAAAAGAAAAATGATGAAACTGTTATCATATTTTAGCCAGATCATGAGAAGATATGATTTGTTAGAAAAGATAATAATTCTAGGAAAAGTTAAAGAGAACAGAAAAAGAGGAGGACAAAATAAGAGATAGATTGATTCAATAAAGGAAGTCATGGCTTTGAGTTGGCAAGAGTTGTGCAGGGCTTTTAATCGTAGACTATTTTGGAGGTCACTTATTCAAAGGTTCGCAATAGGCCAGAAGCAAATTGACAGCACATAACAATAGCAATAGCAAACTTACTTTAGACCACAGCTCCTATCAGACACAATCAGGATAAGATAGAATTACATCAACAATGATTGAAGTTGCCATTCAAAATATCTGCAGATTGACTAATTCAAGGTTAGATAGAGCACACATCTGATTCTCTATAAGCAAATCTATGTATCTGCAGGGCTGCCATGGCATGACTGATTTAGGCTGTCACCCTATTTTATTTCTAATCATGTCAGAAGCACACATAAGAGTGTTTTCTGGTTTGAAAGGATTCTTTGCTGGAGAAACTCCGAATGAGACTCCTTTCATGTCCCCAAGATATTTTCCCACTAAAGTGGTCCCTATTTATCTACTTGCAATTTCTTGCTTTCAAACTGCTAGGTTGGCAGGAGTTGGGACAGAGATGGGCAATCAATCCATCATACAGTCTCCTCCAGACTGGATTATTGTAATGCACTCTACATGGGGCTGCCCTTGATGACCATCCGGAGACTACAGCTGGTTCAGAATGTGGCTGCCTGGGTGATGATGGGGTGCGGGTGTTATGCTTGTGCCTCGCCACTGCTATGGGAGCTTCATTTCATTTCAGGTTTAATTTCTATACCGCTTTACTCGACCCAGTGGGTGATTCAAAGCGGTATATACAGTCACAATAAAATAGTACAGTAACATAAATAAATATAACTCAATACAATAAATAATATAATAATAATGCAATAATATCATCAAGTTACAAGATTACAAGTCAGGAAAAAATACAATATTAAATACGAACACAAAATACAAGCCCCATACAGAGACCCTTCAAGAGGTGCCACCCAAGTACTGTCACTTCCCCGCGGCCAATGCCGGGCCAGGGAAGGAGTTTGGGTGATAACCGTTGCATTGGTTGCCAGTATGCTTCCGGGTGCAATTCAAGGTGCTCGTCTTGACCTTTAAAGCCCTTCATGGCAGTGGGCCAGGATACTTAAGAGACCGCATCACCCCAAGGTTTTCAACCTGTCCTACGAGAGCAGACCGTAGGGGCTCCCTAGTGGTCCCATCAGTCAGGGAGGCACATCTCACTGGTACCAGGAGGAGAGCCTTCTCGCTATCTGCTCTGGCCCTTTGGAACCTCCTGCCACTTGAATTGCACCTCTAGGCAGAGTTACTTCCCTTCAGGAAAGCCTTCAAAACATGGCTATGCCATCAGGTGTGGGGTACAAGTGGTAACACAACTCAGCCCTGCTGGCTTATTTAGCCCTGCCCGGGTATCCTTATTTAGTCCTGCCCCTGAGTCCTTCTTTTTAAGGGGATCGGAGAGGTTTTATAAATGTTTTTAGACAGTTTAATAGTATTTAGTTTTAATTAGCATTAGGTATAGGTTTAACTGACATTGTGAGCCAACCTGGGTTGCTTAGGTGAAAGGGGAGGTTATATAAATCCAACAAATAAATAAAAAATATATCTGTGACAGAGCTGCCTTGCTTTGAGTCACATTGGTCTCAAACCAATTGTTAGTCCCAATTTGAGTAGACTCACTGAATCAATGGTGTTTATACCATTTATTTAGGACCCTTTTGGATGGCTAGTCCTATCTCATGCATTTTTGTTGGCTGAAAGCCAATAAAATAAAGGACTTTCATGCAAGTCCAATGATAGTATTTGACTCAGCCACTTTTCTGGATGTTAAGAGATTCCTATCATATTCCACAAGTTTCTTGGGCTCCTTTACAATATCTTTGGTCCTAGGAATTATTGGGTTGGGGGGTTAGGAAGTCTAAAATGCCTAAAAATAACCAGTGTGATCCCCACAGCCTGAGTGGAACATGTGGTGGTGATTTGTAGATATTTAAAAACCCCTCCACCTGCAGTCACCAAAGCATTCCTCTGGATCAAAGGTATCCTAATGGAGCCTAGGTGTCTTGAGGCAGGGGGACTGGAAACTTTGAACTACTAAAATAAACCATCTAACTTACAAGGCATAATTTTACATTACTGGACTTCAGCCACTATAGTATTATTCAGTGATGCAAACTTCTGTACAAACCCAATAAATAAATATAGGGATTCTTTGGTGCAGCTGTCCTGGTTTTTAATTTTTTAGTCCTCCAGATGTACCGGATTCCCATTGCTAGAAGCCTCAGACAACATGGCCAACAATCAGGGATTCTAGGGCTGATACTCGCTGGAGGGCCAAAAATTGAGAATTACTGCTTTAGTTCCTGTGGCATTAAATAAACTGAAGTTCTCTAGGGCGTGCCTTAGCAAGACCTTTGGATCCGTCTTGTTAAGCATGAGTGCTCAGAAGAAGGCTTTATACACAGACTCACCCTGTCTTTTCATCTCAGCTGTGACACCATGCCTAGGCAAAGGTTCAACCATTCTAGAAATAAGCAGCACATGATAGAGAAGGAAGGGAAATATCAGATAAATGCACTCGTGTGTTTATTGCTTCTTGCAGTACCACTTCAGTAAATGTGTCTAAATGAGTCTGCAGTAAAATAAAGAGTGCATTTAGCAAGTCCAACTTGTCCAGGAAGATTGAAATAGTGAAATTATCCTTTCTTACACACACACACTCTCTCTCTCTCTCTCTGTCTCTCCCTTTCTCACACACACTTTCTCTCTTTCTTTCTCTCTCTCTCTCTCTCTCACACACACGTTTGTAATGAGCAAGTACTTTATCAAGACCTCACTCCATCCTTCATTAAATGACAGAAAATTGCTCTTTGCTAGGTTTGTCAATGCAGCTTTTGCTCCCAGAAGCCCATTTGTTTCACATGCTAGCACAGAATATTGCAGGAATTTGCAGATTCTAAATGATAAATGTGTCTAACTTTACTCTGTTCCAAACAATTTTTTTAACTCATCTAACTATAACATCCAGATTTTGCCGAGCAGGATTGCAATTGTGCTTATCTATTACGAAGCTTAATGTCTTTTTCTTTTATGAGACAGGGATCGTCTGTACTTGACAACAGTTTGGAAGGAGTCTCTTGTTTCAAAATGCATCATGCTCTCCCACACCTCTTGTGTATGTGCATATTCACATCTGTCAATTCTGATTTTGATAGTGATACCTATCTATGACAATAATTCAAGTTTGGATGAATTGCTCCTCAAGGTAATCACATCAGATTCAGGAGATGTCAGAAATGAAGTGAGTCTCCCCCAAAGTGGAACACTTCTGAATATGCATTTATTTATTTATTTTAATTTTGGGGCATGGTGGAAAAATATCAAATTGATCATTTTCTTCTCAGAATTGCTGATAAGGGAAAGGAGGAAGAGAAGGGGTTTGGTGGCTCTAGTTGTCTTATCGTAGTGAATAGTTTTACCATGGATGTCCAGTCCTCCTCCTCCCCCTCCTCCTCCTCCTCAGCTACATCATAATCATCATCATCATCAGCAGCAGCAATAGAAACAGTTAATTTAATTTAATTTAAGTTAAGTTAAGTTAAGTTAAGTTAAGTTAGGAAGAACAACAACAGCAAAAGCAAAAAAACATACCATTAAGTGAAGTCTTATTTCTTTTAAGGATATTCTAGGAATAGAATATAGGAACTGCAGTGGCTCAAGTGGCTAAGATGGTGCTGACTGGAAGGCAGGAGGTCAGCAGTTTGATTCCCAAGTACTGCAGCACAGAACGAACTCCCGCCTTTGTCCCAGCTCCTGCCAGCCTAGCAGTTCAAAAGCAAGACATTGCAAGTAGATAAGTAGGGACCACTTCAGTGGGAAGGTAAACAACATTCTGTGCACTCCGGTGCTTAATCATGCCTGCCACATGACCACGGAAATGTCTGCAGAGGCAGACAGTGCTGGTTCTTCAGCTTTGAAACAGAGATGAGCACTGAACCCTAAAGTCGGATACTACTGGCTTTCGAGCAAGGGAAACCTTTACCTTTAAAAACCACTGAGTGGTGGTTTATAATTTCCTTCTTAATTTAGGATAGGGGCATTCTGGGTTGTGAAGCTTGCCTAAAGGCACACAAACCTGACACTTCTTGTAGGAGGTACAGTGAGGAATCAGAGCCCTCTCCACTGGTTGATCCAACTCAGGAAAGTGTCCAGTCAGTTCCCCATGCTTTAATGGGAGGGGTATTAATATATTGAAGAACTAATCCAATGTTAAGCACTTTCTCTTTTGGTTTGAGGAAGATGGTGGAGGACAGAGGTGCCTGGAGGACAGTGGTCCATGGGGTCGCAAAGAGTTGGAATTGACTGTGTGACTGAACAACAACAACAAAAGGCAGGCATGTTAGAACTGTTATGGCAGAGTCTATGGGTTTTGGGAGAGTGCACCATCAGGTACTTGGTTGGAAAATGCCAACCAGATATTCTGCTTTCACCAGATGTTGGACAACATTATAGCTGTTGAGTCTTTGGATGTGCCAGTCCTCAACAATGAGGTTTGATTGAATCCAAGCCAGTTACTCATTCTTTTCCAATGATTATGTTATCCTTTATCCTGCCTGTCTTTTCAAATTTATTCTACCATGAATGGTCAGCTGTAAGAATCTGTACTTCTCATTTCTCACCACCTGACCAAAGTGCATTGCACAGGTTTTATGATTCATTGATCTTCATTTACCTGCTTAAATACTTCATTATTGATCATCTTCTTAATCCAAGTTATTCTTAGCACCTGCAATAAATACACCTTTCAAATGTTTTTCTCTATTTTTAACCTCTACATGCCATGATTACATGCCACAGAGCAGAACCAAAAGTGGAAAATAAAGCATGGACCCTTCAACTTCATTTCTTGCTGGCCAGCAGTAAAATCAGGTATAACCTTTTCTTCATTCTTAGGGGTGGGAAACAGTGTTGAGCTGCTTCAGGTGCCCACAGGTGCCCAGGCACCAGTAGCAGAAATTCCCCCAGGCCATGCCCACTTGGCCAGCCACGCCTACCTCCCTACCTCAGGCCATGGTGTAGGGAGGCCAAGTGAGCATGGCCCACAGAGATAGCCACACCCACAGAGTTAGCCACACCTATGGTGGGAGTAGTAAAAAAAATGCAGCGCATCACTGGTGGAAAAGATTGGCTCTGAGAGTTTTCCAGTTAAGAGAAAGTATATCTTGCCTTAACAGATTTGTATATTGGCAAGGTTCAGAGTTCATATTATACACATGATATCCCATAAAGACTTTAAAATTGAAAAATATGCACTGTGGTCACAGGGAAATTGTGTACAAAGACAAATACATAAGGACATGTAAATAAATGGATACATCATAGATAACACTTACTGCAAATACAGATGAATTTCCTCACAGAGAAAAAAAGAAAATGTTGTGCAACATTATATGAACAAAGGAGAGATGGAAAGAGAGAGATTGAAAAAATGTCATAACCTCAATGTAAAGATGTAAACATTCACTTTTTTCTTCTTCATGAATTTCAAAGGTCTCCTCCCTGCTAGGCAAGGTACTAGGTGTGGTGTGTGTGTGTGTGTGTTTTGCATTCTCCTATATTAGGATTTTGGACGAGTAGTTCATGTACAATGGGTCCCGTGCCTGCCCTGGTGTCCCACTCTGCTTTTACTTCCAATCTTGGGACTGCTTAGACGGTGCGGCCCTGTATTCTGTCTATGTCTATGCTAAGAACATGACCCTCTTTACTGGCCTGCTAGTCAGGCAGGGCATTCTTCTGTCCAGTTTGAACTGACTCATAAGTAGAAAGATGGCACCCCTGCTATGTCACAGGTATCTTGGTAGTTATTTGGGATGGCCAATTAAAAAGTCCCAGTATGCTACCTCCTACAACACAATCATACTCTCCTTGGTGAAGATAAAGCCCTGCTAAGTGGTGATAAAGATGTTAGCTTCTGCTGTGTATTGGAATAAAATCTAGTATTATTATTATTGCTTAACATTGCAAGATAAAATGTTGATTCACACCATTTGGGCTAAGGGCAACTGCTTCCAGAATGGTGCAGGCGTGGAACTGATCCGGGACAGCAGGATAGTGGGAATGCGTGCAGCTAACTCATGTCCAGTTAAGCTGATGAGATTACCTTGAGGAGTAATTCATCAAACGTTGCTTCGTTGTTTGATTCATCACTTGTTGGTCTCTTCATTGCAAGCTCTGGACAAACACCTTCCTTTATCAAAACCTTCTTCGCTGGTGACATCCAAGGTGAGGAAATGAAATTTAACGAAGTTCCGCTTCTGGCATCCTCAAAACAAAGCAGGCTTTAAGGATTGTAATCCTTTGAAGAGCAGGTGTTCTTATCAGTGCTCCACCAAGTTTTACTCCCTTCTCTTGAGAGAAAAGAAACTGCTGGAAACAAATATCCATTAAATAGGCTTTATTGAGCATATTTGTAAATCCAAAGAATAAAGAGAAATAAATTCAAATTGTAAGTCTATGCGGGCAGGTTCTCCTGTGGAATGTGATTGCTTTTGGAATGCAAGATGGAGTCACAATTGCTCTTCCTAACTGTTAGACTACCTAAATCTATGCAAGAAAGAAATCTATCTTACCTACATGAAAATAAAGTAACTTAGTAAAAAGTAACTTCCCGCAAGGTTCCCCTGACAGTTAACAGAAGTGTTTTCTTTTTTAGTCATTTTGACCCATTGAAACTATCCAAATCTGTAGGCCACCCATACTGTTCCATTGTCTTCCAGGTCAGCCTTGTTGCCATAGCAATTATGTATTTGCCCTTTGCAGGCGCACCCCCGAAAGAAAGACTCAGACACCGGTATATGGATAAAGGCATTGTGCCACTTTTATTGAATAATGCCATAGTCCGAATTATAACTTTCAATTGGTACTCATCCAATTATAATTCTTAAGGCAAGCAGGCCGCAGTAACACTGGTAAGGTTCCTCCCAAAATTGCCAATGGCAATTGGCTACAATGTATCCATTTGTATCCATTTGTTTGTTGACACAAACAAATTGTTGACCGTAGTCAATAAACTATCTACTGACCCCACCCTCTGACTTGTATCCGTCAAATCACAGGGTGATGCATGCTGAAAAGCTCCTGCCATCACCCCTTGCCTGGTTCGTCGTTGACCGGTCAACGTTATTACACCTGTACCTGTCTAAGTGTTGGCCAGTCAATTGCGAACCTGCCGGATACCTATGGGTCATAAATATTAACCTTACCAGTGCTACCCACCACACGGGGAGGCTGCAATGAAGACTCACCGCCCCCCCCCAGACCGTCAGCTCGGTCAACAGGCCTGCTTGCACCAACCGGACAGATGTCTGCAATGGAACATCGTAGCAGTCTAACTCCACTGCCTACGTCGTGCTGATCAACTTTTGAGGACCGTATCCTCAACTGAGCCCACTCATTAGAAACATAGACATCGTCGAGTTCCAGTGCCCTACGAGTCGCATCCGCCTTAGACAGTAGTACCAACTCACTGATGCGGAGCGCTCCAAAGAAGGCCACCGTGGTAGCCGCATGAAAAGGAGCCGCCTCATACCTGTCAAAACACAGGTTATGCCAGCCTCGTGCAAGGTGGGTAAGCACCCCTGGGGAAATTGGGTGACGAGTGTCCGGGCGGCGGCCACGTTCCCGTGTCCACCCCTCCAAAACATGTCGTATGCGGAAATCATTCATGCAGTCAGCAAAACCCCTCACCTTGGCAATAAATGCCAGTGCTGACAGCCTGGATGCTATAGTGCGAGGAGCGAGGCCCTGACTGTGTAAATAAATCATAAATTGCAAAACTTGTTCCACTGGAATGGGCCACACTTCGGGCAACTGAAGTCGCACGCAAAAATTTATAAATTGAACAAAAGCATGATCATACGCCTTACGCGTGCAGGGCGCCAAGGACATGCCGATTGCCCGGTTCACCTCTCCTTGCCAAATGTCCAAATCTTGGCCGGGAGCAACGAGGGAAATTCCTCTGCGTCCGGAGCCAAGGCTCGGAACCAGGGGATCTGCAGGCGGGATAAAGCATCGGCAATATCATTATTAATGCCTGGTATATGTCTGGCCCTAAAAAGCACATTCAGGCGTAGGCTACGTAACACAAACTGGCGAACTAAAGCCATTACCCTGGGTGATTTAGATGTCTGAGCATTGACAATGTGCACTACCGCAGCATTGTCACACCAAAAATGGACGACAGAGTCGGCCCACTCCTCGCCCCATAGCATTAAAGCTCTCAGGATTGGAAAAACTCAAGGAATGTAAGATCGCGGAGGCGATCCGTGCCCCGCCATGCTGGAGGCCATTGGCCATAAGCCCACCTCCCCTCAAAGTAAATCCAATATCCCAGGGAGCCGGAGGCATCCGACTGTACTTGAAACCTAGGGGAAACTAGAAGGTCGGATCTCCAAAAGGAGACCCCGTTAAAGTCCCGCAGGAATGTGAGCCAAACCAAAAGGTCAGCCCGCATGCCCCTGGTCAGTCGGACCCTATGATGGCGCCTTGACAAGCCAGACATGGCGTCACATAGGCGCCGAGCAAATGCCCTGCCAGGCGTAACCACCCTGCAGGCAAAGTTAAGATGGCCATGTAGAACCTGAAGCTCACGAAGTGACACTTTACGTTTGGCCAGCAAGGCCAAAACCATCGCAGAGATCCGGGTGACCTTATCGATGGGTAACCGGGATGCCTGTGCGACCGTGTCAATTTCAATACCCAGAAATGTGAGGGTAGTGGATGGGCCCTCGGTCCTTTCGGGCGCTAAAGGGACACCCAGTTCCTGCATTAGCGTCTGAAATGTGGTAAGGAGACGCGTGCACGTGTCCAAGCCCCGTTCACCCCCGAACAAAAAGTCATCGAGGTAATGGGCTACAGACCGAGACCCGGACCTGCGAACAAAGGCCCACTGTAGGAAAGTGCTAAAACGTTCAAATGCTGAACAGGATATAGAGCAGCCAAAAGGCATGGCTTTATCTACATAAAACTTCCCTTGGAATCTAAAACCCAATAGCTCAAAGTCCTCCGGGTGCACTGGCAACAATCGGAATGCCGATTTAATGTCACATTTTGCCAGGAGGGTACCAGGACCACAAGAGCACACCATTTGCAGGGCTTGGTCAAAGGACGTATACCTGACCGAACAAAGGTCATCAGGAATAGCATCATTGACAGAATAACCCGCCGGGTACGATAAATGGTGTATTAAACGAAATTCCCCCGGGGCCTTTTTGGGCACCAACCCTAGAGGGGAGACCTTCAGGTTGGGAAAGGGTGGCACAGAAAAGGGGCCTGCCACCCTCTTGGCCTCAACCTCCTTAGCAATACTCAGGGCAGCCACCTCTTCTCTACCCTTCAGGGACAGTAAATTGGGTGCATCTTGGGGTCCCCGCACTCCTTTGAATGGGATACGGAAGCCCCACTGAAAACCCTCGAGGAGGTATCTCGCGTCCTCTCTCCTTGGATAAGTGGAGAGCCATCGCTCCAACATATACACATTAACTGGGGAGGGGGCCTTTTGTCTGGCTAGCTCCATCAGCAGAAGCTCTGCCCACTCCCTGTCCACCTCTACCTCTGCCCCGTGATCCACCGGCCCACGGGCATGCGGCGGCGGTGTGGGGGCCAGCGCAAGAGGGACACTCGTGTTTGTATCGGCACTGCCACTTATTGCACACGCCATTAGCCGAGAAGCTCCAACACAGCAAGCGGGCTGGAACCCCCTGCCCCGCCGGCTGGCGGGAAGCCTGCGTTGGAGCAGCTCGCTGCACGGCATGGCCACAATGGTACCTATCCCTCGGCGCCGGACGCGTGGGGGTCATGTACAATAGCCACAATTTCTGACAGGGCTCATCCCATCTCATCTATGGGTGCAACGCACCCTCATTCTAAATTCCTCATCGTAAGCCAACCACGATGGGCCAGGAAAATCCACCATTGCCCTGTAAATATTGTCCAAATATTGGACCATAGGAATGGCCAAGTCAGGCCGGGCCCTAAGGTACACCGCCATATAAATAAGATATGCGGGCAACCAGTTGGCCCAGGTGCGTGGTGGCTTACGATGGCGGGACAGCTCTTTGTCTCTGTCGTCCTGTCCCTCTCTCTCCTCCTTAGTGGGCTCACGGTTCAATAGGGAGAATATATCCACGTACTCCCCCCACCAAATCTTTTCCCTCGTGACCTGGGACAATTGATCACCAAGGGGCAATGAATAACCAGCCGTCGGCAAGGCCGTCACCGGCACATTAGGTACACAGGGCATACGCAGCGGAACCTGAACAGCCCCTGCGATGGCCGGCACTGCCCCGGGGGCGGAAACCCCCACCCCCAACGTTGTGCCAGTATGGAAGCAAGGGGCACTGTGATAGGCTGGCAACTGATGCCCATTCGCCTTGACTTGACGAGGCCACGGCCACTGAACCCCACCACTGGAAGTGGACTGTGATGTGGGTGCATTAACTTGAACCTGATACTCACTAGGTGCACCCCCGTGAGCCGCCCCCACTGGGGGTTCCAGCCCACGGCGGGCGTCGGAGCTCGCGACCGGAATCGAGCTCTGGGGCCACACCTGACCACTCTCCTGCTGTAGCTCTGGATGGACAGGGAGCTGCGAGACACCGGCAGGCGCAGGCCGGAGCGTCTCAAGCAGCTCAACCAGGCTGGCCGCTTGTTGCAGTGTGGCGGCCGTCGAGGTAGCCGGTGGACACGAAGGGCCCCCGGCAGAGAGAGAAGGGCCCCCTGTCATGGGGTTGTGTGCAATCCCCAAGGATGCCTCAAGCACAGCTAAACGTGTTAGCAATGCATCCACTGCCACAGATCCCCCAGTATAAAGTGGGCCGGGTGGGCCGGACGGCCCACCAGGCATTTGACCAGGAACCCCAAAATGAGAGCTTGGGCCCGAATAGGGCCATGTCCAAAACTCCGGCCCATGAGGGGCCGGAGGGGGAACGTGCTGTGCACCAGCACCAGGCCCTCCCCCGCTGACCTGACCCGTGGCCGGCAACTGTGGGCCAAGGGCCGAAGCCCCGGAAGGGCCGGTTGGAGGCTGGCCAGCCGAGGGCCAAGCACCAGCCTGCATCGCCCCACCGGTATCGGTGGGGGTAGTGCCCTGCCGCGTGAGCACAGCCCTGGTCCTCCGACCTGAGGGCTGCCCCCCACGCTACGCAGGGCCAGCAAAAGTCCTCCCCGTTGGCCGCAGTTTCGTCACCGGGGCCTTCTGTTTGGGAGGCATATCTATAGAAATAGCAGGATCCTGTCCAGGGATCAACCTATGCCAAAAAACACAGAGCAGCCAGCAAGCCAAAGGCTCTGTGCAACTCCTTTCTTCCCAGCCAGGAAAGCCAAGGGCTAAAGAGCCGAAGAATCAAAGGAACAGTGACGGAGAAAACTTCTCCTCTCCGTCGCTATTTTAAAATGGCTGCTCGGCTGCCTCGTGGCGACCCCTTTTATAGAGGGGTGGCCACGCCCCCTAACTCACCCAGATGTCTGAGTCCGGGTGGGGTGGGGGCCCTGCAAAGAGCACGGCGGCCATTTTGGCGCCGCGCTTTCATTTGCTCTTTCTATCACACAAATGGCAAGGCTGGGAGAAATTCTCAACTCTTTTTGCCAACAGGAAACAGTCAACTGTGCTGTTAATGAAACAAACCAAATATTTCCTTGATGCCATTCCATAAGGAGGCCATTCTGCCCATTGGTAAATCAAAGGCCATAAATCAATAGGCTAGTCCAATTCATGTATCCATATAACTTTTGTTTAGGGTGCAAGTGTACACCCCTTAAATGTACTACCTGATTAATTTGTGTGTATATGAAAAAAATGTTTTATTTGCAGAAAAGTATTTTTATGTAAAATACTGTATTTTTTGGCAGGGGGTGGGATGCAAGGCTGATGGGCATAAACCACAAGTGATTGTCCTCCTACCTGCACATTTTCTGCCATTTCTGCTACTGACCATAAAATCCTTGTAGCCCTGTTTGCTCGCATGCTGGACAGACAAATTTCCCAAGAGTTGTCAATTTTAATTTTCATTGGATGGAGTGTCCTGATATGTCAAGACATGCTTTTTCACAGATGATGAGAAAAGGTGGGTGAGAATTCATTACATCCTTTCCTTGGACAATGTGAACATAAAGTACTGAGATTTCTGATTCAGATCTGGTAAATCAGCCCAAGTTGCATTGTGCTTTTTGCTGAATATTGGACCCAAATGAATTTTGTTGCTCAAGCATACTACATACATCCAGTAAAAGCGAAATGTACCACAAGGGGAGAAAATGGTGTCTTTTATTGCCACCTTTTTCTGTTTCTCATTAAATCTTATTGAATTTGTCATCTTTTCTTAATTGCATTTGCATGCTCTGGAGGAGAAAGGATGTTTCATTATGACTTACAAATTTCATAGTATGATGCAAGGAAAAGAATGCCATTCTTTTGCGTGTCTTTCAGGAGATGGGAAATGAAATAAGAACAGCAACTGTGTTGCTTTGTTAAGAGTAACGCTCTGATGTGTAGGATAATAATCAATGCAAATTATTGAGTTTGGGGGCTGCTATTTTGATGGTGTAATGTGTTTCTTTGTGGTTTGTTTGTGAAGCCATTATTTATTCATACGATGAGGATGAACCACACACAATGTATTATTTTACAGAAGTAATTTCTATCATAAATGAGAATTCACTGACACACCTTTAAAGAATACTTGACACTGAAGCATACCTAGGTATTGAGATTTCAATAGAGGCAGAGTACAAACCCTTTCCCTGCATTAGCATGCCCTATGAATTTCTGTCTAAACAAATGGAGAAGATTGTTAGGACAGAGCCTGCAGCATGGCGTGTCCTTTAATTGCCATTTACATAGCAGAGGAATCATTAATTTCTAATTCACCTATTATTCACTTTTCTTAGCTAGCTACGTCAATGTCGGGTTTGGGGGCAGTATGCTCCCATACTGTTTTAGAAACCTTCCTTTATCTTATTTCCCTTAATGCTTTCTTGACCTTAGCCAAATACTACTTAGGGCTCTTGTTTCGATATGATTTATGATGCTACATTAGCCCTTCATTGACCTAGAAATGCCCTAATATTAAAACCGTTTGACACACAGAAAATCAAAAGCCCTTTTATTGGAAGTGCTATTGTTCGCATCATAAGTTTTCCCAATGTGATGCCACAGTTACACCATCAATTTCCTACTACTATTGAACACTGTATTGAAAAACTAATGGACAGAATCCTTTGTCATTTCTGTTCCAGTGACCAGCAAATCGCTTAGAGAAAGCCTCTGCTTTGATATCACTCTGGGCATTTTGAAATGACATGTCCAAGATACTGCCTTTACATTTTATGAACTGGACATATTGGACCAGCGCTGGCAAAGTGCGACATAACTCTCAGTGCCCTGGGTGCTTTTGAGAAGAGGTGGGATATAAATAAGAGAATACATAACTAAAACTTTACAGAACACTCTTGTCATCTTCTAATGCCATTATAGGCTTAGGTGAAAAAGTGACTCTGAAGGTCTTCTATATCAGCCCAATTTCTGAATGAAATGAAGCTCTCTTGCACAATGTCTTTCCATTGCATGGCATTGAAAATGTTCCACTACATCATTTGTAGTGGTGGGCATCAGCAGGTTTGCACCAGTTTGCCAGGACCAGTAGCACAAATTCTGGCTGGCCCATCCCATCCAAGTTTTGAAATAAAGTAGTCCTAATCCGGGTGCAACACAGGACTTTCCCCTGGCCACACCCACCATACCACACCCACACTGTGGTAGTACATTTTTCTGCAGCCCACCACTGACCATTTGCCAGATCAGTTCCTCAGAATAGCTTAGATTAGTTGAAGAATAATTTAGTAAGGATGTCTCCGAGAAACTTATTGTATCAACATGAAGAGATGGTGAGGGAAGACATAAACACTGTGAAGCAAATGGAAACAAAACAAAACAAAAGGAGGGAAGAGAAAAAATATACTAAGCTGACCTAAAGAAGTAATAAAATCTCTTCATTCAAAAAACAAAGATATACAAATTTGCCCCCTAGTAGAGTCTGGGCTCAAAACCACACCACATATATTGTATTTCTTTTGGGGCAGCATTTATTCAGTCCCACTGAACTGCTGTATTTCACATGCTGAACTTGATGACTTGAAGGAGGAAGGTCAGCAATTCGAGACATGAGTGCTGCATGACGGAGTGAGCTTCCATCTCTGTCCCAGCTTCTGCCAACCTATCAGTTTGAAAACAAGAAATTGCAAGTAGATAAATAAGGACCACTTCGTTGGGAAGGTAAACAGCATTCCATGCACTCTGGTATCTAGTCATGCCTGCCACATGTCCACGGAAACATCTGCAGATGCAGACAACGCTGGCTCTTTGGCTGTAAACGGAGATGAACATCGAACCCTAGAGTCAAATATGACTAGCTTTCAAGCAAGGGCGACCCTACTAAATTGCTGCAGTCAAATGAACAGGGCGGGCGGGCTTGAGACCTAAAAGGAATGCACAATCACCTTCGAACCTTCCAGTCTTTAAGCTCAGGGTCTTAGCTACTAAGCCACCACAGTCCCAAAACCCAGCTACAACCCTATAATTCCAGGTTGCCCACCCCTTGTTCCATTCATGAGACAGATTCATGCTTGAAAGAATGAATGAATGAACGAACGAACGAATGAACAAACACTGTGTTCAGCAGCAACCCCATTTTAAAACCAAGAAGAATTTCAAGAGCTATAAAATGTTCAAGTCCTTCTCTGCACTGACAAATCGAAAGCCAGTTGTATCCAACTCTAGGGTTCAGTGTTAATCTCTGTTTCAAAGCCGAAGAGCCAGCGCTGTCTGCTTCTGCAGATTGTTCTTGGGATTCAGTACTGTATTTAATGGTATTTTGTATAATTTATATTTGTATTTGCTTTTGAACTTTGCATTTGGTGTAACTGTTTAATGAATTGTATTGAATATATTGTAATGTATTGTGATATATTGTATTTTTGGTGGGATTATTGTGACATTATTATGCTGTATTATTATGTTGTATGTCTAACTTGTAAACCGCATTGAGTCTGTCCTTGGGCTGAGAATTGCGGTATATAAATTACAATTTCATTCATTCATTCATTCATACCCCACAGGGGGGCAATTCAAGAATGAGTCATTAACAGTGAATGGCCTTTTAGGCTTCCTCCATGTGAATAGGAGTTCACTTTTTGAATAATAAGAATTCTGTCACATGGGGGACGGGGTTCAGGATTTTAGAGATGCTTAGGTGGGGCTGGCCCTTAGAGACATGTCATGTATGTTCTTGCAGACTCCATAACCTAGAGTTCTCTAAGAATTCTCCAAGCAGAATTTTGGAAATTCCAGCCTATAAACACTCATGTGCAAACACCTTCATTTCATTAACACAGAGAAAGGCTGAGGCAATCTGCTAAGTCTTCTTCTAGATCACAAAGCCACAATGGTTCCTGGAAGGAAGCTACTACAATGCTTCAGGGAAAGGTGTGTTTCAATATAAAGAGCAATGAGACTTCAACCAGGAAAGCTTCACAGCAGGAGATAGGGCTTAGGAAGAAGACCAGAATGGAGTCTTCAGCTCTTTTACAGGTGAGTAAACTGAGAATTTGATTTATTGATTTGATTTATTCGATTTGTATGCTGCCAACTCAGCATACGCCGACTCAGGGCAACTCACAATAATCGCAACACAAATCTACAGTCTACAAATAAATACACAGCAATAATCAATACAACCAATACAAGAACAAGAATTAAGTACAGTAGGGTCCACCAGCCCATGGCTGCAACATCCTTTTCAGCCCTCCGGCCAGGCAGGGCCAGGAGGGAATGAAGGCATCTGTAGCTGCTCCTCATCTCCGGCCAGGAGTGTGGGCAGCAGAGGGAAGTGGCAAGGTCCTCCAGCCCATGGCTGCGATGTCCTTTTCAGTCCTCCAGCCAGGCGGGGCCAGGAGGGAACGAAGGCATCTGCAGCTGCTCTTCATCTCCAGCCAGTGGCGTGGGCAGTGGAGGGAAGTGGTGAGAACATCTATAGATCTGTGTTTGTGGGCTGAAACTTCCATAATTCTGCCTAAGGATTTCTGGGAAAATTCTAGGACTTCTTTGGCTGGTTTAAAATGCTAAAGCCAGACTACAGGCTGGCACAGGTTAGAAGGAGGATGTAACTCCTTTTGCAACAGCTTCATTGCCTGCCAATCTCTTTAGTGCTGCTGTTCCTGCTGCCCCTGCCGCTGCTGCTGCCACCACCATTGGTATGTCTAGGCAGGACTGCCATCAAAAATTTCTGGGCCCCAGACTGAGCAATCTATTGGTCCCCCTCCCCCCACACACACACATTTTGGCCATGTGTCATGCCTGCCACATAAAGGTAAAGGTTTCCCTTGCTTGAAAAAGCCAGTCGTATCCAACTCTAGGGTTCAGTGCTCATCCCTGTTTATAGCCTAAGAGCCAGTGGACTTGATCCACAAATGCTCACATGAAAATACTGTACAGCAGTTAGTATTTATGTACACACACACACACACACACACACACACACACACACACACACACACACACACACACACACACACACACACACAATGGGATACACAGAAAGAGCCTCCTCGAAGACTGTGGTATTTTTGAACCACAATTGAGTGCCTCTGTACGTGATGTGTACAAATTGATGCCATGACTTGATCCACAAAACTTAACATTAGAATACAGCAGTTAGTCTTTAAGGTGCCACGCATTATACCCAAAAACAGACTTTTATATAACACGAACAAAATTAAAAGGTAAAGGTTTCCCTAGCTCGAAAGCCAGTTGTATCCAACTCTAGGGTTCAGTGTTAATCTCTGTTTCAAAGCCGAAGAGCCAGCGCTGTCTGCTTCTGCAGATGTTTCCATGGTCATGTGGCAGGCATGACTAGACACCGGAGCGCACAGAACGCTGTACTATACTATACATTACTATTACTATACATTACTATAAGTAGAAATACAGCGTTCTGTGCACTCCAGTGTCTAGTCATGCCTGCCACCTGACTCCTATCTCCAAACCTTTCCAATTAAGTATTAGTAAAGGTAAAGGTATCCCTTGCTCAAAAACCAGTCATATCCGACTATAGGGGTCAGTGCTCATCTGTTTCAAAGCCTAAGAGCCAGCGTTGTCTGTTTCTGCAGACGTTTCCGTGGTCATGTGGCAGGCATGACTAGACACCGGAGTGCACAGAATGTTGTTTACCTTTCCCACCAAAGTGGTTCCTATTTATCTACTTGTAATTTTGTGCTTTCGAACTGCTAGGTTGGCAGGAGCTGGGACAAAGATGGGAGGTGATTCCGTCCTGCAGGATAATGTTTCCAGCATTGATCTAGCCCTCATATTCTGCAGTAGCATCTATGTCGTTATCAACGGCAGGCTCATGCAGAATGGACTGCATGGACTGAGACCTGAGTGTTGCATGTCGGAGAGAGCTTCTGTCTCTGTCCCAGCTCCTGCAAAACTAGCAGTTTAAAAGCAAGACATTGCAATTAGATAAATAGGGACCACTTTGGTGGGAAAGGTAACAGCATTCTGTTCACTCTGGTATCTAGTCATGCCCGCCACATGCCCATGGAAATGTCTACAAACACAGATAGTGCTGGCTCTTTGGCTATAAGCAGAGATGGGCATTGAACCTTAGAATTGGATACTACTGGCTTTCGATTAAGTATGACCTTTGCCAGTGCTGTCTGCTCTGCAGACATTTCTGTGGTCCTGTGGCACACATGACTAGACACCGGAGAGCACAGAATGCTGTTACCTTCCCCCACCTAAGTGGCACCTCTTTCTTTACTTGCAGTTTCTTGTCAACGAACTGCAGGAGGTTGGCAGGAGCTAGAAGAAATGGCAGGAGAGTAATCCTTCGTGCAAGCACTCGGGGCTCAAACTGCTGACCTTCCCGTCATTTAAGTTCAATGGAGAGGGGAGCCCGAGAGCAGCATGGGAAGGGGATGGGGGGGATCCGATGGGCCATAGGAAGCCAGAGATCCCCAATACCCCACCCCCACCCACCTTCTTCCCTCCCAGGCGATGCAGAAAGGATACCTGGGAGCTGCCTGGTGCCTTGACCTGCCTTAGCCTTCTCCCCAGGGCCTGATATGAGAGGGGTGGGGGTGGAAAGGGCCCCCCACCCATCGTCGGCTCCTTACCTTCAACAGGGTACTCCGGCTGGTGGCGGCCCTGTGTCTAGGCCAGATGTGAAACTGCCAAAATGAAGCCACCTTTGGTGAATTAATTATGTGGTTCCTTTTTGCCTGACCTAGTGTGAGAAAGATTAGCTGGCAACACAATGTTGCAATTACCAGGGTATGCCTGATTGTGGTTCAAAAATACCACAATCTTTGAGCTATAAAGTCCTTTAAAACAACTTGGATCCAAGCTTGAAGGACCCTATCTCCCTATATAACCCTCTTTAACTTTTAAGAAAATTCTGTGGTGGCTTAGTGGTTAAGATGCTAAGCTTGACGACCAGAAGATTGACAGATCAACAGTTTGACCGGTGCGCTGTGCAATGGAAAGAGCACCCATCATCTGCCTGAGCTCCTGCCATCCTAGTAGTTTAAAAGCAAGAAAATGCAAGTAGATGAATAGGTCCCACTTCAGCGGGAAAGGTAATAGAATCCCGTGTGCTTCGATGTCTAGTAGTCATGCCTGCTACGTGGACACAAAAATGTCCGAAGACAGGTAACAGAGAAGAACATCGCCCCCTATAGATAAACACAGCTGGCTTACAAGCAAGGGAAGCATAACTTTTAGGATATTCTGGGAAGCCCTTCTATCAGAATCACCACCCAAACAGGCTTGTTTGGTGAGGATGCAAGAGAAGGTCATCACAATGACTGTTCCCATATTTTGGAATGAGCTTCCCTTTGAAGCTAGATTGGCCTTATCCCTCTTGTCATTCCATAGTCAGGCAAAGATCCTCCTTCCAAGCAGGCTTCTAGACAGAAAGTCTCAGGAATGAAGCATATACTGAATCTGGAAATGTTTAAATTTCAAATTGTTTAAATTGTGGGTTTTAATTTTGCTCCCTATTTGATTTTAATGTATTATTCATGGTGCTTTATTGTATACCACCAACAACATTTTTTTAAGCAGCATGTAAATAAATAAGTTTTGTCCAGTAAATTCAGAATAAATGAATTATCGTCACATGTATTCATTGGCCAAAATCCTGTCGCTCAGTGTACAAAAAAATCTGAAACATTTATTTCAGCTTGGTGCATACACATATGCACCAGTCAATTGTGGCGGAAGCTGTTTGTTGGCTAGGAATGGACAGAATGTTAGGAAGTTTATTATATGAAGCAATAGGCTTTCAATCTGTGTATTTGGTAATGGGGCTAATTAAGATAAATAAAATGGTACAAAATGCATTCATGTATCAATTTGGAACATGTGTACATTTTTGCACAGCTTGAAAATGGAAACCCCTTCCCACTTCCAACTTGCCTTCTTTATTTTTTACAAAAAAAGGAAAATAAATGTGCATGATGCTGGTGCAGAATAGTTGAGTGAATGAAAAATGAGGATGATCATGGAAACAGATTTGATAGATCTTCCTGTGCCTATCTTGTATTCATGTATTTTATTTTATTTTTGTTATATGCACTTTCTTTTTTACCCTCTTTTTCTCCCTTTTCTCCCTCCACCAAACCAGCTGGTAGAATTAGTTCCCATCAAAATCTGTGTTGCCTAGTAAAACTCTGCTAGCAATTCTTACGCAACAGTAAGAAGAGGACTCATTACAATCTTCTGGCATAAAGTTTAAAATTGAGCCGTGTCACATCATAGAAGTACAAGTGTAATTCTTACTTTGTGGGTGACAGGAGGCTAATTAGCAATTCTGCAGACTGTCACCCATGACCTCTAAGGTCACAAAACAATGTACCTCTCCGTGTTTATTAGCTTAGCACAAAGGATCATTGCAACAGTCCTCTCACTACTCTCTGTTTCTAAACAAAATCCCTTTATGATTGTTTGCTACCATATAAAATAATATTGAGGGAAATGTGATGGTTTATTACCATCAGAAATGCTGCTTAATATTATTATTAACATCATAAATGGTCCATCTCAAAATGACCTAGCCTTAGACCTAACCATGTGAGGTACCTATGTAGTGTCCACACACATACACAAACACCCATTAACTGCTTACGATTTACTAAAAGATTAAGATTTTGATTTGGAAATAAGGGTTTTGAGAAATGCCCAAAGTTAGGGGCAAAATAATTTGAATAGGGCTTCATTTCACTTCCCAATTAGGCACATCTTGACTCTTATTAGTACTGTACTAAAATACCCAGTCTGTTTTGTAAAGGCTAAGTATTTCACTAAGCTCTTGCAATATTGAAAGAATCTATATTCTGAGAATTTGAAAACATGTCAGCCCACCTAAATTACATATTGATCAGGTTTAATTGCATGCCACCCATCAGTATTAGGTTTGAAAATTCATAAAAGAGAAATAATGTACTCTTTGTGGATGATTACTTCTGGGGCATTTAAATGAATTCCATCACTTAACCCTGAGCGGAGACAGATTATTGAGCATTGCAACCTACCCAGTCAAAGTCCACTGCAATAGAACAGCTGTTTTCAAACTCTGAGAGAACAGCCCAAGTGCAAGCCATATAAATTTATATAGATTTTCTTTTAAGGGAAATAGCAAAGTCAAACATTAAAAGTGAACATGCATTTTTCAATTGGTTCGTGACTGTCCCTCCACATTCTTTTGTTGGATAAGCATTCATTTTCAAGCCCCCTTGGGTTCCATGCATCCTTCTATGTCCAGAGTAGATTCAGATTATATAATTAAGATCTGGCAAGGTAAGTGATGATGGCTGGAAAATCCCCCCTCATGCACTTTTATTTCAAATGGCCAATTTGTTTGTGGGTATAAAAAATACACTTCTTAGCATGTCAATAACCTACAGTATTATGATTTATTCTTTTATATATGTATATGTAAGGAGTTGGTGCTGTATGTGTGCCTGCATGAATTTGCAGCATATCTGTTTATAGCTCTCTCTCTCTCTCTCTCTCTGTGCACGCATGCGTGTGTATGTGCACACACACCTGTTTATAAGATGTGATTCTGATTTCTGGAGCCAATTTCCATCTGAAGGTGACTCAGTTGGTGAAAAAGGGAGTTTATCTTTAGTTGGCAAGGTGCAATTTTCATGTAGAAATTATGTTTCTGCCATTGCAGAAAGGTAGATAAATTGTGCTGATAAGTGTTTTTCCTTCACTGATTATCAATACTGAATTTAAGAAGAAAAAAGGGGAAATCATTGGACTTACTTAGGCAATAGTTTAAAAGCTATATTTTATTGAGACATGTTGAGGACATAAATATTGTTGAACATAATTGAGTTTTTTAAATCTCATGCTTCTTAGTGATGATTTTTAGACCTTTTGTCTTAACATTAATGCACAGTTCAGGATCCAAATGTGCTAACATAATGTTATAACAAGTAGATTTATGCCAATTCCCATATTCCACATCAATGCGTCATATTAACTCAGCTCGATCTTCATATTATATGTAATGATTGGGAAGCAGCAGTCTGTGAAACATATTCATATTCACCTTAGTAGCATAATATGAATGTGATTACATTCCACATGCTTTTTAAAACACCTTCAAGGTTCATGGAAGATACAGGAAACAACTGGAAGAGATTGTCCAGCATTTTGGGATTCAGGTTCATCAGTACATTGATGACACCCAGCCCTGTCTGTCCTTTCCATCTAAATCTGAGGAAGCTGGTTCAGTTCTTGATCAGTGTCTGGTATCAGTAATGTACTGGTTGAGGATGAATAAACTTAAATGTAAACCAGACAAGACAGAAGTGCTTTGAATAGAGATCCAGCCTGTGTTTGTCATGGTTTCATTCGGTTTCTTCTTCTTCTTTTGTGTCACGATCAAACCCTGGACTGCCAAAATGAAGCCACTTGTCATTGCCCAAACCCAAGTCCTCATTGGTGCATGCCTCTGGCAGCAATCAGCAGACCAGTAAATGAGCTGGGTTCTGTATCTCTCCATATTCACACAGCATGTTGTTGTCCACCAGCAGCCCACACTTGAGCATGTTCAGTGGTGCGACTCAAATTTGTTTACTACCTACTCTGTGGGCATGGTATGGTGGGTGTGGCCAGGGGAAAAGCCCTGCATTGCACCTGAATTAGGACTACTTTATTTCAAAACTTGGATAGGTGGGTGTTGTGTCCAAAGGTAGGAACGACTCTGATCAGCTTGAACAGTCCAAACATAAGTGACTTATTAACAGCTCATAATGTGGATAGTTCGGACTAAGGAAATAAGGGTGATGTGACTTCCTTATATACAGAGACAGCTAGCAAATGCATAAGCAAAAGTTCTGTCCTTTCTGCTTCTTTTGCTTCCTCCAATCTATCATTTGCTATGCTTTCCCTTTACTAGTGGGTTGGGAAAGGGCCATAGTGTACCCTCTCCTTTTTTAAGATAGTTTGGACTCAAGTTAAAACCATCACTTTGATTAGCCCTTCTCTAATTTGATTTTGGCTCCCGAGCCTGAGCATCTCCCATATGCCCCTGCAATACAATGAATGAGGAATGAGAAACAATGAAAATAAAATAGTATAAATACTTGAATATTTAAGATCCCGCATGGTACCGTGGTTAAACTGCTGTACTCCAGCCAAAACTCTGCTCACAAGCTGAGTTTGGTCCTGGCAGGGATCAAAGTTGACCCAGCCTTCCATCCTTCTGAGGTTGGTAAAATGAGTACCCAGCATATTGGGGGGAAATGCTAATTAACTTGTCAACCACTCAGAGATTGCAAAAGTGCCATGGAGCAGTATTTAAGTGCAATTACTATTGCTATTGTTGAGTATTTTAATTTTAAAATAATCCATTACTTCTGTTAATAAGATAATTTCATATTAAAGCCAATTATGTTTTTAGTAGCACTTCATGTTAGAACACTGTTAAATGGGGTATTGTTATTAATCAGTATTGTATGTCTTAATCAGTATTGTATGTGTAGGACACATGCACATGCTACACTGATGCTGCCATAGGCTTTCAGATTGCTATAGCTTTGCTTGAATCATGTCGCATTAAACAGAAAAACAGAGGATAAGAGTTGAGATAGATTAGAAAAGCTGTAAATGTTTCCCTTTCCTCTATTTTGCCATGCTCCTAGAGTTCCTCTTCATTTTGGAGTTACAGTACCAATCCACTTTTCTTCTGCCTGTGGACAAATCAATAGAAAATCACTCATTACTCAGTGAGTACATAGGAAACAAATCTGTAGCAGTCCAGATCAAAGAAGGTGCTTATGGCCTCCCAAATTGAAGCCTACGAAGTATAAATCATCAATGCCCTTAGCCTCTTGAGAAGTCTGAAATGACTCTGCTAGGAAGCATCCACACAACTTTCTCAGCCTCCCATTTGCTGTTGTTTGCCAGGGCTGCGTTTCCTACATATCTTCTTCAGCAAATGTTTGATCTTTAGGCTGCTTTACAAGTGCACTTTCACTTTCTGGTAATGGCATAGGATGTCCAAAGATGCCCATGTGCAAATTTAATTCCAAGAAAATGTGTTGTCTTGAGAAAAAGGTTTAATCTGTTGGATTTGTGTCTCATTCCCACAAGACAACACATACTGGCATCTAATGTGGAACTTCCAAGTAATAACGTTGACCCTGCTGTCATAATGACTGTGTTTTCACAAATTTGTCACTATTCCCTATAATCACACTGCAGTTGCTATGGTGGAGAAAAATCATCTGTGGAGAAAAAATCATAATAAGGGGAAAATAAAAGAATGATTCATTTTATGCCAATGTAATTAAGACATTAGTACAGCCTTCTGTACATATCTGGTATCATCAAGAAATCCTGGACTACAGTTCCCATGTTCCTAAGCCAGGATAGAGATGGTATATGGGGAAGATGGGAGCTTCAGTTATATCTGTTTGTAAATGGGCTTTCAAAACTCTCCACTTTATCTGCGGGGGGAAAAGAAACTGCAAGACATTTTTCACCAAATTCAAGGAGAGAAATTTTCTAACAGTTTCTCAGAGGTGGGGTTCAATAATAGCTACAGCTTTGTTCTTTTTATTCTAAAGAATTTTTGTGTTGGTAGAGTAACTTATCATTCTGCTCCTTCCACAATGCCATCTAGTTAGTTTCATTGTTCTGGAACTCGTGGTGAGATGGAGGCAATCGCTAAAAGAATGGTGACAATGTTATTTTTTAAAAAAATCTGCAGAAACATCTCAAGTTTGTTTCTTAGAAAAAAATGTTCTGGCTTGTCTTCATTTGCTTCTCTGCCTTCTTCAGGGTCTCTGCAATTTGTTGAAGGTAACTGTAAGTCATATTTTCTTTTCTTTACTGCAGAGGCTAATTAATAAAAATCAGGGGCTTCCAACCTACAGCCCATTGCACCCTTTCATGTGGCCTGCCGCCATGTCTGCTGCACCAAGAAGTGGAAGCGGATGCATTTACATCAGCCATAAAGCGCATCTGCACATGCGTGAACATGCAGATGTGGGCACATTTATGACAACTGTAAATGCACCCACTTCCACTTCCAGGGGCATAATCCAGCCTGCTTAACTGTCCAGAGGGCGTGGTCAGGCCCACAGCATAAAAAGTTTGGCCACCCCTCATATATATCATTTTCTATGAGCCCTTTTCCAGGCATGAGTAAATGTGTGGCATTCTGCTTCAGGAAGAAGACAATGCCAGTAATGCACCATCATCTGCCCTCTGCTATTTTAAAGTTTAATTTATTCCCCATTTTGGCAAAATGGGGGGGGGGGAATGAGAAACACCTGCTCCAGCCCCCTGCAGTGCATAAAGGACCTTCCGCAGATGCTGCTTCCCTGCCTTTCCACCTCCTTGAGATTGCATGCTCGGAGGATTCGAAGGTGGGATGCTGAGACTTGGAGCCATCCTCCCAGTTTGGCAAACTGGGGGGGGGGGATGAGAAACACCTGTTCCAGCCCCCTGCAGGGCATAAAGGACCTTCCGCAGATGCTGCCTCCCTGCCTCTCCACCTCCTTGAGCCTGCCTGCTCGGAAGATTCGAAGGTGGGACGCTGAGCCTTGGAGCCATCCTCCCAGTTTGGCAAACTGGGGGGGGGGGATGAGAAACACCTACTCCAGCCCCCTGCAGGGCATAAAGGACCTTCCGCAGATGCTGCCTCCCTGCCTCTCCACCTCCTTGAGCTTGCTTGCTCGGAGGATTCGAAGGTGGGACGCTGAGACTTGGAGTCATTCTCCCAGTTTGGCAAACTGGGGGGGGGGATGAGAAACACCTGCTCCAGCCCCCTGCAGGGCATAAAGGACCTTCCGCAGATGCTGCCTCCCTGCCTCTCCACCTCCTTGAGCCTGCCTGCTCGGAAGATTCGAAGGTGGGACGCTGCCTCCCTGCCTCCCTGCCTCTCCGCCCCTTTTGTTCTGCATTGCTTTTGATATTTGATTGTTGTCTTTTATACCTTTTATCTAAATTTTGTAACTATTGATTAATGATATTTTGATATTGTGCCTTTTGTATTATTGTGGATTTTTGATTATTTATTTTGTTTATGATTAGATGTATTATTATGATATTGTAATTGTATATGTATTGATTGTTGTAACCGCTTTGAGTCGACCTTGTGCTTGAGTGGAGCGGGGTATAAATCCAATAAATAAAATAAATAAATAAAATAAATAATAAATTTTAAATTTCTTCTAGTTCTTCCATTTGAAATTATATTACCATATGGCCTAGAGTACTCTACTTGTTTATATTTATTTATATTTTATTTTTTACATGCAATGAAGGGAGTGATCTAACTCCACTCTCCCTGTTGAGAATGAATTAAAGACTCAAAATGCAAAGCCTAACATCCCAGCTTCACCAACAAGTTGACTGGAGAGTTTTCTTTCATTAAGACACAGCACTGTTACTTGTTAGTGGGGATAAGAATTGGGTGGCTAGCATTGGGCTGTCTCTGGTCCTTCCTCATATAGTGTGTCCAGAGGGTTCAGCTTGGGTGGCTTCAACCCCATGAGTACAACAGTGCAGTGTGCCACCAGAGTCTGTCATCTCCACAATGCTTCTACATGAAGCTGCTAGGTGAAGTCATTTATAGATTTGGAGTATGGTGTCATCAATATGCAGATGACAAGCAACACTTATCTTTTTCATGGTCAGCAGTCAATGCTGTTGAGATCCTGGATGGCTGTCTAGCCACAATAATGTATTGGATGACAGGTTGAGACAGAAATCCTGTTGTCGGGAGATTAATCTTCAAGGTTGGGTGATATCTGGCATTTTTTGTTCAGAGTCTATTTGACATTGTAAGATCAGGGTCAAGATCTAAGTGCTATTCTGGACCCACCTCTCTCTATGAAGAAGCAAATATCTGCCTTTTCCACCTTAAGCAGATAGATCAACTCTGTTCATTCCTTGATGCAAGGTGCCTCTCAACACTGGTTCATGCATTGGTAATCTTGAGAAGCAGTTATTGTAATGCTTTGAACAAATAAAACTATGTATAGCATTTATTTTTATTCTTATATCTCAACTGAAAATATATTTATGCCTGGGTTCATATATTTATATATTGCATTATGTTATGTGTCATCAAGTTGGAACCAACTGATAGTGGCCATACTAGGGCTTCATGGTGATAAAGATATTTAAGGGGTGGGTTTACCAGTTCCATCCCCCCAGTGAGCTTTTATGGCTGAGTGGAAATTCGAACTCAGGATTCGCAAGTCTAAATCCATCACTCTGTTCAATATACTTCACTGGGTAAATACATTAACACACTGATAATTATTGGAGTAGAATATTTCTGATGCCTTCATAAACATTGGCAAATCTGGACGTTCTCTTTCTTTCCTATCAGATTACAAATGTATGGTGGTGTCTGTGGTAATCTGGTCATCAGTAATCATCAATGATCAGAAGCCTCACCATTCATTATATACATTACTTGGTCAATGGTCCTTGGTTGCATATATTCAGCTCTGGAGATGAGAATAACAATGAGAGCATGACATGTTTGACTGTTTAGTGACAATGATATAGCCTTCTCTACCCCATTACCCTCTGGATTTATGGAACACAATGTGTGCTGTGAAGAATATTTCCCTGGTGAAAATTTCAACCACTCTCAATCAGTTTACTACAAAATAAATTGTCTTTGAAAATAAGTCCAAATGAGGAGAAATTTCAGAGAAATTTTCATAGGTAGGAGTCTCACATTTCCCTTGTGAATAAGATGGCCAAGGAGTGAGTGGGTGTCTGTTCAGTTATCCTGCTATGTGGTGGCTCAGTGGTTAAGAAGCTCGCCTTGTTAGCTGGAAGACTGACAAGTCAGCAGTTCAAGACTACATGATGAATTGAGCAGCCATCTCTGTCCCAGCTCTTGGGGACATGAAAGGAGTCTCATTTAGGCAATCCCTGAGCAGAGTTTCTTCTGCAAAAATCCTTTCAACCCAGAATAATTTCTGACATGAAATTATTATTATCCTGCTATGGTAATAGAGTGGCCCATACTGCCAGCAATTCAATGCCAAATGTCAGGCGGTGGTTAACTAACCTGACAACCCTGAGGACTAACGGGTGCTGAAATCCACAGGGAATGGTGAGAGTCCTGAAGTGGATTAAATTTCATTTGAATCCATCTTGATGGAGGGCAGCAGCTTTATCAACACTGGCCTGGGGCTGATGAGGACTTTGTGTGCCAAAAAAAGGCTCAAGACCAGAAAGTAACTCGCGGAACTGGATCAGTGGCATGGAGGTCATGCTGCAATATGGAAGGCAGATGAAAAGCCACTACAGTATATATTCACAGGACAATCTTCATGGCTGATTCCCATGAGGAACGCCAATATTCAGATTCAGATATGGCAGGAGAAGGAGTAGTGAGTGTGTGAGTGAGTGTTGATATCTTGTCCTTCACTAATGAATCCTCTCTCCAGAGGTCTGCAGCTTCATCAGCTACCTTCACATCATGTAATGTCTAGCGGAGGAAGTAATAAAGTAATTCCTTTCACTGGACATTTTTGGATCAGGAATTGTAAACAGCTAGCGAAAGTGTAGAGTGATGCAGACTACACATACTAGTGTTGTGAAGAAAACTTTGCCGGTGAGAATTTTAGCCCCTTAATGAAGCTGGATACTTTTGTTGAGATGGGGGACTTAAAGTGCTTAGCTATATGATTGAATGCCAAAAAAATTGCACTTTTTGTCATATTTTAGATTTTTTAAAGTGAGTTTTTATATGATAGGGCGATGCATAGCATGTAATGGTCATTATTCCCAAATTATTTACCTCTAAAAGCCATGTTTTTTTGCCTCTGCTCAGCATTAATGTTTTTTAATGACCAAATAAACATACAGCTTCATTTTTACTTTGGGAATAAATAATAAGATCATTTTATTATTGTTTTAACAAATTCCAATTTAAATATATATTGAGCTAGACTGTCTTCAAGGGAAAACCTTTCCTAATTATATTGAAGCAGGTTTTTGATGAGTGCAAGAAATGAAACTTTTTTTAAAAAAGTATAAATGTTTTCTTTTAAAAAGAGGATAAGATTTCTGGGGCTCTTTAGAGTCTCTTGGGAGAATTACCATTGAAGAGTTTCAAGAGACCTTCTTAACAGACTTTGCTTGGAGCAAATGGCCTTGGAAATAACTGAACGGAATGTGAGTTGTTCAAATGGGAAATAAAACTACAGATTTTTTTTTAGGTCCTTTAGTATCAGAAAATGCAAACTTGTATCAGAGTATGATGAAAACTTGTGTGCACGTTACATTGAGCTAGGCCAGGAGTTCTCAACCTTTTAAAGCTGGGGGCCGGGTCATGCTCCATCAGACAGCTTCAGAGGAAGGACGGCCATTTTGCTCTTCCTCCACCACATGGCACTTCCGGGTATGGTGGAGGCAATGGGAGGACTACATGAAATGATGCTGCGGGCCTTTGGTATATGAGAGTCAAGACACAAAGCACAGCCAAAGGCTGGGTTAACTCAGGTTTATTGCATGGTGGACAGAGGGAACATGAGGTAATGGCGGACGAACAGCTCTATATATATGGTAGGAACATATTTGAATGTGGCTCCACGGTAGCCCGTTGGCTACTGGTCCGCGTGACGTCATGGTTGGTCACGCCCTTCTTGTCCAGGTGTAGGTAGCGGCGGGAAGCTTCCCGCGCTGCGGTCTTTGATGGGTTTGAACCAAGAGAGCTTGGACGCTCGCTGCTGCCAGCTGGTGGTCATTAGCTCGCGTCCTATTACAGGGTTTATATGATACAGCTGAAGGTTACATTGTTACTCATTGGCAAGGTTACATTGGTTCAGATACATTGATATCACATGTAGAAGGTTACACTATTAGGACACAACACTCCTCCCCCCTAGGATGAGACGAAGTCTCTCAGCCAAGATGGCTTATTTCGAACACGCTGGGGTCTCGGCGCGGGCTGCCCTGCCCCGGCTTCGCTCCCTCCTCCTTGCTCCCTGGCTTCCTGCCCTGCAATCGGAGAGGATGACTTGTTAGTGGTTTGCCGCGGCTCCGCGGCTTTGTTGGGAGGTGTGTGCTTTGTTTGGGAAGAACCGGGGGCACTGGGGGCTAACGAAAAACCCCTCTTCTCGCTTGGATGGGTGGGGGAACACTCCGAAAAACCCCCCCGGCTAGCAAAATCAAAATCAAAATCAAAATCGGATTCGGGGGAAGCGGCAGCGGCGGCCGCACACTCCTTTTCCCTCCTCCCGGGCTCGGATAGAACTGGGGTATCAAAAGGATATGAGTCGGGCTCGCTGCTTTCCCCCCTGTCTCCCCCTTGGGCTAAACGGGTGGGGGAGAACCCTATCGCTGAATCCTGTCGCTGTGCCCCACTGGTCGGCCCCTCGCTCACTCGGTGCCTCAGTTGGTCAGCGTGCCTCCTCCAGAGGAGGCCGGTGCTAGTTTCCACCCGATAGGACACTGGCCCCGTCTGTTCTATTATCGTCCCTGGCACCCAGGCTGGGCCTGCGTTGGCATAGTTCCTGCAGTGTACAGGATCGCCTACGTCGAAACCTTTCGAGACCGCTAACCCTATGTTCTTCCCTTTGTCCTCGACCCTCGACGGGTCTAGCCTGGACAAAAGCGTGGTCAGTTTCCTCCGCATCAGCAGCTCAGCCGGCGAGTATCCAGACGCTAAGGGGGTCACTCTATACGCTAATAGAAATTGACAAACTTGGTGATTTAGATCTCCCGAGCCCATGCGCCGCAGCGCATCTTTTGTGGTGCGCACCAACCGTTCCACTTGGCCATTCGTGGCCGGGTGAAACGGCGCGGATGTGACATGCCGAATTGCATTTGCCTCCATGAATGCTGCGAACTCAGCGGACGTGAAACAACTGGCGTTATCGCTGACCAAAGTGTCGGGTAAGCCGAACGTGGAAAAGACCCGCCTTAGCTGGCGAATGGTAGTGGCGGAGGATGTGCTCTTTACCGGAATGACCTCCAGCCACTTTGAGTATGCATCCACCACCAGGAGAAACATGGTTCCCCGGAATGGGCCAGCAAAATCTACGTGCACCCTGGACCACGGTCCCCTTGCTGCGTCCCATTCCCTATGCGGTAGGCGGGCCACCTCCGGTCGAGAGCATTGACACGCCTCACAAGTGCCTACCATCTGCTCTATGTCGGCGTCCAGCTGGGGCCACCAGAAGTAACTCCGGGCCAACGCCTTGGAACGGACGATTCCCGGGTGGCTGACGTGCAACAGCTTTAGCACCTTCGGCCGCAGGGACGTAGGAACCACCACCCGTTGGCCCCACAAAAGGCACCCCCTCTCTAAAGACAATTCTACTCGCTTTCGGAAAAATGGGTCGAATTCCGCGCCTGGGGATGACGCCGGCCACCCCTTCTGCACCCACGAGCATACTTTCCCTAGTGTTCTGTCCTTTCCGGTCGCCCTGGCAATGTCGGCCGGTACTATCGGGGGTGACTCCAAGACCTCTATTAGCAATACCTGGCGGTCTCTTCTTACCCCTGCCTTCTGGTCGTCCGACAAGGGTAACGGCGACCGTGAGAGCGCGTCTGCATGGCTGATTTCCTTCCCTGGCCGGTATTCTAACTCATGTTGATATGCGTTAAGAAAAATAGCCCACCGCAGCATCCTCGGGGACAGGATCTGTGGCGTGGGCTTATTTGCAGTGAAGATTCCTAACAGGGGCTTGTGATCCGTAACGATCTTGAACGGCCGACCATAGAGAAAATCGTGAAATTTCTTGGTTCCCGCTACTATCGCTAGTGCCTCCCTATCGGTCTGTGCGTAATTCCGCTCTGCTTGGGACAGGGACCTTGAATAAAACGCTATCGGGGCCTCCCTTCCGTCGTCTAACACGTGGCAAAGCACCGCCCCCACCCCCACCGGGGATGCATCGCAGACCAAAACTATGGGCCGTTTGGGGTCGAAATGAGTCAGGATTGCCTCGGATGTGAGGAGTTGCTTTAACTCTGCGAACGCTCTTTCTTGTTCGTCACCCCACAGCCATTTTTCCTCTTTTTTAAGTAGCCGATGGAGCGGCTCGGCAACCGACGCCTTCCGTGGAAGGAAGGTATGGTAGAAATTGAGAAGCCCCAGAAAGGACTGAAGCTCGGTTTTGGAAGTGGGGCGAGGGGCTTTCTTGATGGCGGCTACCTTAGATTTGGACGGCCTAATTCCCTCGGGCGTGACACGGAACCCTAAAAACTCAACCTCTGTTTCGAAAAATACACATTTGTCTTTTCTCAGTCGCAGTCCCGCTTTCTCGAACACGGCCAGGACCTTATCCAATCTGTGGGCCAGCTCGGCCTTACTCCCCCCCGTTATCAACACGTCATCAAAATATGGCAACACCCCCTCCAACCCCTTCAGGAGGCGTTCCACTAGCGATTGAAAAATGCCAGGTGCCGAGTTCACGCCGAACTGTAACCTCGACACCTGGAACGCCCCCTTATGTGTGACTATTGTTTGTGCCGCCGCTGTGGCGGGGGTTACCGGGAGTTGCTGGTAGGCCTGTGCTAAATCGAGTTTAGCGAAACACTTTCCCCCATTCAGCCTGGCCAGAAGGTGGCTGACCACTGGCACCGGGTATGCATTAGGGCGGATTGCCTTATTAATGGTACACTTATAATCAGCGCAAATGCGCACCTCCCCGTTAGCCTTCAGTGCTGTTACAATTGGAGTCTCCCACTCCGCGGAATCCACAGGAACGAGAATTCCTTGACCCACCAGTTTGTCCAGTTCCGCCTCTATCTTGTCCTTAAGCGCGAACGGTACCCTGCGCGGTTTAAGTCTTATCGGGCGGACCTCCGGGTCTAAGTCGAAGGCTACAGGGGGTCCCTTGAACTTTCCCAGTCCACTTTTAAAAACGGCGGGGTGTGCGTCACACACTGCTTGTATTGGGTCCTCGCCTACTGCATGCACCCCCCCTATGAACAGGCCTAAGGGCTGAAACCACTGTGTTCCGAGGAGGCTACAACTCCCCCCCTTTAGCACCACTAGGGGAAGTTCCGCAGAATGTCTCTTAAAGCGAACCCGGAACGTTCCGACCCCCAACACTGGAATGCTGTTCCCCTGAACGTCCCGTAGTGTGGCCCTCAACGCTTTAAGTTTGGGCCGCACGTGGGGGTCGAGTTTCAAGAACTCTCTCTGGGGGATTATGGAATAGGAGGACCCCGAGTCAACTTCCATCCTAATAGGGGTCCCTTGTACTAGTACCTCAACAAAGTAATGGGGCTGTCCCGCAGACACGTTGAACACAGGAGCGTCGCCCTCGCTGTCGTCCGAGATGCGGCCCACGCCGTCCTGCTTCCTCGTGGCCCGGGCGCCATCTTTGGACCTCGCTGGACGGTCCGGTCTGGCTGAACGGTCTTGCGACTGTCTCCGGCCCTCTTTCCATTTCCTGCACGCCTTGGCGATGTGCCCCCGATGTCCACAGTTGAAACACTCGGCTTTCCTGAATGGGCACTTCACGCGCTCATGGGCCGCTCCGCAACCATCGCAGCGGCGCCCGCCTCTCCGGACCTTCTGGACCTCCTCGCCATCGCTGCTTTCTGAAGACGATTTCGAGGTCGGTCGGGTTGCATGCACCGACTGACCGGACTTCCCGTGCGACGAGTTTTCCGCTTTGCCGGCCCTCGGACGCCACTCACGCCACTTGTGCATCTCGTCTACTCCAGCATTCGTGGATTCCGCGGCTTCCGCGGCCTCTACAACCTCTTCCAGTGTGGGTGGTGGCTCCTTGTTCATCAAGCTGCGCTGTACTTCCTTGTCCTTCAGGCCACACAGCACTCCGTCCCTGAGGGCCATCTCTAGGATGTGGTCCCATTTGCAGGGGGCGGCGGCTACCCTCATAGCCGTTACGAAGGCTTCTACCGACTCGTCCGGCGCTTGAACTCGCCTCCAAAACGCACTCCGAGCGGGAAACATTGCCCTCGAGGGCCGGAAACGCTCACGCAGCATTTTCATGATGTCACCGGCTTTGAAATCGCTCATCTTCTTCGGTGCAAGGATGCCCACCAGCGTCCGCTTGGTTTCCATCCCAAGCATGCGGGTGAGGATGGCCCTCTTCCTTTCCTCGTCGTCTTCTTTGACTTTGAGCTCCACCAGTGCCGCCTGGAAGTCCATCTCAAAAAGCTCCCAGTCTTGCGGTTTGGTGATGTTGAACCCGCTCTGTGTCCTGGCTCCGTGGGGATCCATTATCCCACCTTCATCGCCAATTTGGTATATGAGAGTCAAGACACAAAGCACAGCCAAAGGCTGGGTTAACTCAGGTTTATTGCATGGTGGACAGAGGGAACATGAGGTAATGGCGGACGAACAGCTCTATATATATGGTAGGAACATATTTGAATGTGGCTCCACGGTAGCCCGTTGGCTACTGGTCCGCGTGACGTCATGGTTGGTCACGCCCTTCTTGTCCAGGTGTAGGTAGCGGCGGGAAGCTTCCCGCGCTGCGGTCTTTGATGGGTTTGAACCAAGAGAGCTTGGACGCTTGCTGCTGCCAGCTGGTGGTCATTAGCTCGCGTCCTATTACAGGGTTTATATGATACAGCTGAAGGTTACATTGTTACTCATTGGCAAGGTTACATTGGTTCAGATACATTGATATCACATGTAGAAGGTTACACTATTAGGACACAACAGGGCCACAGGTTGAAATTCCCTGAGCTAGGCTAACTTAGCGGGTAGAGAATGTCTGTTGAAAGTTAACTCCTGTAAGATTTCTTGGATCCAGTATAAGGATAAGGCAAGAAGATATTTTTTTACCTAACTGCCACAATTTGCTTAGTTTGTCTGTGAACAAAACTAGGATTTTTTTCACTCTATGAAACAAACACACAGAGAAACAGCAAGCACAACATGACTACTGGCTCATGAAAAAGATGTCACAACATCCAATGCTTCCAAAATGAGGCAGCTGGTAATGTAGTTTGTCACAATTGCATAATTGTGAAATTGGCACCACCATAAATTGCACAAAGGTGTGAAGTCCTCTCAATATTAACAGAAAATACAATATTGTGGTTTCACATGTTAAAACAGGACGACCTGGGACATAAGGAGACCAGATCATTTTGGACTTTGACAACAAAATTTAAGAGTACCAAAATCTACAGGTGAATGTTAGGAAAATGAACAGCAATATATCCCAGTCCTATACACTTTTGTTTTTAAACTTTCTTTTTTCTTTTGGGTGCCTCCTGGTTTTCCTGGCTAGGGACTCATGCCCACCTTAGGAAACAGTTGGCAAAGTGGTGGTGGTGGGTGGTGGGTGGGGGGGAGATGGTGCAACTTGTGATGGGGACCCAAATTGCTATGAATCTCTGTTAGCATTTTTACTTCTAATATGAATATTTGTCTTTATTTGTTTGTTTCCTCATTTTAAGCCTTTTTCCTCAATTCTTTGCCTGGAAAGACTTCCAGGCAAGCTTACATAAGATCAATAGCAAAATAATACATAAAGAAATTATGCCCATTTTACTTCTTTTTACATGGCAGGTAGAACTTACTGTTCATTCTGTGACATGAAGACTAGGAACTTCAATTAGTACTTGATCTTCCCCACAAGCAAGATAATAATTGGAAGCTGACAAAATTCATGCTCAGGTTGGAGTCTATTGATTTCTGGTTGGCTGAGTATCTAGATGCCAATTGTCATGTATACTATAATATAAAATTTATTGTTTCATATAGGTTTTATTAAATCAGCATTCATGGAAAGGAGATATTGGCAGCTTTTTCATTATTAAACATAGAAAACAGAAGGTATCTGATTATTTCACAATTGTTATTACAGGGGTCTGCTGAAATATGCCAATAAATACCAGCTCATTAGATACCGCAAGAATGATTTAAAATCTATGTTGTTGTTTTGATGCTCCTAACAAAATTATTTTCCAATTGTCTCACAGCATTTATTTATCCTCCCACTGCAACTTACTAAAGAATTTTATAGGAGCAACGCAAAAAAGACTTTGAATGTGGTAATGTACTGTAGCATTTATGCATCACATAGACATAACATGCAGCCGCAATACTGTCACACTGTTACTAGTGGTCAACATTTCTGATAGACCACCATTAATATAGTACAACAGTTAAGAATTCATGAGAATTTCACTCAGCCTATTCTTGACAAAGGACTGCAGTGGCTCAAGTGGCTAAGATGCTGACTGGGAGGCAGAAGGTCAGCAGTTCAATTCCTGAGTTCTGCAGGACGGAATGAGCTCCCATCTTTGTCCCAGCTCCTGCCAATCTAGCAGTTCAAAAGCAAGAAATTGCAAGTAGATAAATAGGGACCACTTCGGTGGGAAGGTAACAGCATTCTCTGTGTTCTGGTGTCTAGTCATGTCTGCCACATGACCACGGAAACATCTGCAGAAGCAGACAACGCTGGCTCTTCAGCTTTGAAACAGAGATGAGCACTGAACCCTAGAGACGGATATGACTGGTTTTCGAGCAAGGGAAACCTTTACCTTTATTCTTGACAAGAGTGTTCTAATAGTTCCTTCCCTTACCCCCACATTTGTCAGACAGAATTTTGGCTTGTGTTCTGTTGCCAAAACCCAGAACAGAAAGATCACGCAAGTGCCTCTGCTTCTCTGGCAAGCATACCCTAGGACAGTGATAGCAAACCTTTTAGAGACTTAGTGCCCACACTTAACAGGCTGCCATCTGTGCTGCAGAGGGACTGGGCAAACACTGTGCTGGGGAGGGAGGAAGCGCTCTCATTGGACTGTTAGGCAGAGGAACAGGACAAACTCTGTGCTGAGGTGATGGTGCGCATACTCATGCATGCCATATGTTTGCCACCATTGCCCTAGGGAGCCTACCAGAGCAGGAGGAATGCTTATGTAATTTTTCTTCTTTTTGGGTGCCATCAAGTCAATTTTGATTTATGGAAACCCTTTCCAGCATAGATAGATAGATAAATCTTTATTGTCATTGTCCTGCACAGAACAACGAGAACATTTTCTAGGTATAGAATATTCAGATGTGGTTTACTATTCACTTCTTGTGGGGGCACCCTTGTATTTTGCAGCTTGCCCAAGACTACACATCTGTTCTCATGTGAGGCACAGTGGGGAATTCAACTCCCAACTTCTAGGTCTACAGCCACATACCTCACTCACAGAGTGGTTTTGTAAAATGCTTCTGCCATTTTCTTTGACTGTGCTGCCTGTTACATGGTGACGCAAACACTTATTCTTTTGAGCGAACGTCGCACTACACATTGTTACTGCAATTCAGCTTCGAAAAGTAAGACATAAGTAACATCTCTTAAAATGTGTATACATGTTGCCACTCTCTGTATGAAGACATTTGTGAATGTTAATATAGCTTAATAAAAAATGAACTGTACATAATTCTCATCCATCTGCACTGGGAAAAATAAAAACATTCACCTATTCCTACCAGAAGTGATTGTGCTGCATTTGCATGGTATATATGGATTAAAGATGTGAAGCCTAATTAGCAACCCTAATTCATCAGCTACATGACTTCGAAAGAGTTAAGCTCTCAAAATTCTATCAGTTTCTATTTCTCTCAAAATTCATTTTAAAAAAATTTGGCTAGTAGCCTATTGCAGGTTGGATGAACAAGTGTTTGCGTCACCATGTAACAGGCAGCACAGTCAAAGAAAATGGCAGAAGCATTTTACAAAACCACCAAGGAATCTATTTGTGCTTGCTATGTCTATGTGTATGGGTCTTGTTTCTCCAAGAAAAGATTATAGACTTTTAAAGCTACTTATGGAGAGATGAGTGAGGGGTAAAGCTATTTCTTAACTGTTGTCTGGACAGAGGATTTAAAAATTTTATACTGAGGTGTCCCATCATATTGAGACAACAAATCAAGAGAACAAGAAGTTTCATGAGTATTTCCTTCTTTAACCTGGCACACTATAATACAATGAATGGATCAGGTGCCACAGAGGATGAAACAGCTGGAGATTTATATCACCATATCAGTGCACAGAGCAACAGATGGGATTTTTCAAGATTTTCCCCAATGCCCTTTAATGCAAGGACATCTAGAATAGGAAGAAAAGGAAAAGCATCTCTGCCATTCTCTTTCTCTGAAGATTCCTGTCCATATTTCTAAAGCACCTCCAGTGACTGCAGTAGTCCAATAAAGTAAAAATGAGGAGTAGAGGGGGTAGGAAGTGCTTCTCCAAGTTCAAAATAAATCACCTTGGCTCACCTCAGTTTTGAAATAAATATTTACAACTCTTAAAGCTCATGCAGGCAACACATTTCTAGTTTCAGTCCTTGCTGTCTCCAGTAAAGACTGAAAAAGAAGCTAGAATAAGGTTGGAAAAGTTGCTTTATTGGACAACCCTCCTCCTGTCCCTCCATCCACCCCAATAATGCTGGGCTGGAGATTGTGGGAGTTGTAGTCCACTATAAAACTATAAAACATAAACTATAAAAAGCTTTCCAAGCTCTATTCCAAATCATGAGATTAGTGTCTATAAGCAGAAGATTCTCTCCCTTTCAGTAAGTACGCCTTTGGAGGTGATGGATGACCAAAGTAGCGATGGAGGAAGAGGCAGGGCTAATATGCTCATCACCTTCGCCCCTCCTTATTCTTTTATTTTACCCTGACCTAGTGATAAAGGCAGTGATTTGTGTTTTGCAATAAGTATTAGACATTAAGTTAACATTGACACTTTGCTGCAGCTGAAGAGACTTCAAAGTAAGCGTCAGAAAATCCTAACATTTATCACTTTATTTCAAAGTCAACTGAGTGTCTTCAATAAATGTCAAAATGACATTCCCTACCTGTAAAACACACTCATAACAAAAAAAAAATAGACCCACATATTTATTACTCATACTTGTTCTTTTTCTCCACTCCTCACAAGGGGGAACATTTCACTTTCTGCCACCACATAACTCTTGGTTTTCCAGTTTCCATACTTGCCACTTGGATGGAGGAATCACAATTTGGGATCAAAATTGCTGGGAGAAACATCAACAATTTGAGATATGCAGATGATACCACCCTAATGGCAAAAAGTGAGGAAGACCTAAAGAAGCTCCTGACTAGGTTGAAAGAAGACAGTGCAAAAGCTGGCCTGAGACTCAATATCAAGAAAACCAAGATAATGGCAACAGGCCATATCAGTCCCTGGAAAATAGATGGGGAAGAAGTAGAAGCAGTAACAGATTTTACTTTCTTAGGATCCAAGATCACTGCAGATGGAGATTGCAGCCATGAAATAAAAAGGCGACTGATTCTTGGGAGACAATATAGTGAAAAGTAGAGACATCTCACTGCAAACAAAGGTCCGCATAGTCAAAGAAATGGTATTTCCGGTGGTAATGTATGGCTGTGAGAGCTGGACCATTAGAATGGCTGAGCGAAGAAAAATAGATGCCTTTGAGATGTGGTGCTGGAGGAGAGTTTTGAGAGTCCCTTGGACAGTGGGGAGAACATATAAATCAATATTAGAAGAAATTAGCCCTGAGTATTCCTTAAAAGGACAAATAACAAAGATGAAGCTGAAGTATTTTGGACATCAAATGAGAAGAGAGGATTCACTTGAGACGGCCTTGATGCTGGGGAAGGTGGAGGGCAAAAGAAGGGGATGGCCAAAAATGAGATGGCTAGGTTGTATTGTAGACACAATGGGCACGGGGCTGTGTGGACTAAGTAGGATGGTGGAGGACAGGGGTGCCTGGAAAGCGATGGTACATGGGGTCGCAAAGAGTCGGAATCGACTGTGCGACTGAACAACAACAACAACAACAACAACAACAACAACAACAACAACAACAACAACAACAACAACAACAACAACAACAACAACAACAACAACAACAACAACAACAACAACAACAATACTTGCCACCAGCATAAAAGTGCTCAGGGAATGTCCACTCTGCTTTGCTTGCTTCATGCTGATCTGCTTCAATCACTTCAATCACTGCTTCAATGAGGAACTTGGCAAAATCGCTTGGAGACATTACTACTGTGTTTTGGAAAGCAAGTCACAAAACTACGCATCAGCAACCCCGAGTCCCCTGGCCCTGTGTTCGTGCCACTAGGGAGCATAAAATAATCCATTTCCAATTATGGAAGGACTTGCGCTAGAACTTGGACTGGAACTCCCAAAGTAGTTATTAATTTATCTATGAGCTTTATAATATGCCTTTGCTCCAAAAAAATTACTGACAGCAACAATTTTGCTCAGATCCACAAGACAGAGATTCCAAGCTCAAGGATCTACAAAATGCATTTCTCAGACTACAATACCCATCCAATATGATCAAAGAACAGATCAACCAGGGAAGACAAATACCTAGAATCAACCTACTGCAAGACAAACACAGAAGGAAAAACAATTGGACACCACTGGTTGACACTTTCAACCCACAACTGTGACCTCTCACACATATAATAAAAGGTCTCCAACTCATCGTGTACAAGAATACTTCACTTTCCCAAGATCTTGGTGGAAGACCTCTACTTGCCTACACACACAAACACACACCAATCTCAAGCAACTTTGTGATTTATGTCATCTCTTGCCAAAAATGCCCCTCTCCACTTTTCTTCTTCTTGTTCTGCCTTATCCAATTCTGAATATTGACTATCCTCATGGCGATTAGCCATGAAGTAAGACTGTCCTGTGAATATAATGCAGTGGCCTTTCATCTGCCTTCTGCATTGCAGCATGACACCCATACTACTGATCCAGTTCAGCGAGTCACTTTCTGGCATACCCATCAAGTGCGACTCCACAAAATTTGGGAAATTACTGCACATGCATAGACGCACATGTCAGTAACCCATTCGCACATGCACAATGTGGCCACGTATGCACCATGGCTGCACATGCATAGTAACCTGTTTGTGCATGCGCACCGTGGCCACACATGCGCAGTAAGCCCTTTCCCTGCTGTTCAAATATGGGAAAGGGGAGGATTGAGCGCAGCAAAACGGGAAACCCCGGCCAACGCGGGATACTTGACAGGTATGTTTTCGGGTCCTAAGCCCTTTTCACACACAAAGTTCCCATCAGCCCCAGGGCAGTAATGATAAAGCTGCTGCCTCTGTACTCTACATAAGATAAATAGGACAATCTCTGTTCAAAAGTGTTAATGTACATAAATCAGACATCAAGAATGGCAATACACAGAAACCCATTTCAAATGATTTCAATCTACCTGGACACTCAGCACAGGATTTGAAAATTGCCATTTTAGAGCAGGAAAGACTAGAACCATTGCAACATAGTACCTCCAAGTCCCATCTCAAACAGAAGTATGCCTGAATGATGTCTTGAAGTTATATTTCCCATAGGTATTGTTTGTGATCTTGCCTTCAGTAGTTCATGTTCAGAAAGCTCCCAACCATTATGAATCTCTTTTCTTTTGAGTGCTTTGCATAATTGTATCTTACACATTGCTTCTTTAAGCCTATTGAAATCAACTGTTTTTAAGTCCTGGACTCCTTTGTGTGTCATAATACACATCATAATACACTTAGCTTTCATTTTCCACAATATAATAAAACTCCAGGACACTTTCCACTATTTCTACCTTCTTGACCAATTTTCCTCTGTTGGGAAAGCCTCCCATTATTTATGGATTTCTCCTATGTGAATGTTTGGTAATCTGATCTAGGAGGACATTATCCATATCCCACCACAGTTCTGTCACTGTTGTTTGCATCTTCCTTGAGTTTACCAGCTCTCCACGAAATATCCAGGTGTGGACATGTTTTAAATATAATGGCAGTTTCCCTACATTCACCATACTCCTTTTTAATTAGTTGTACCTTTCAATTATTACATTTCCATTAGCAGTCTTATCCCAGTAGGTTTTAACAACACCTATTGAGTCTTTTTTGCCTTCCTGTGTTAAGAGTTCAAACTCCTCATATTTGCTTCCTTAGTCTTATGGTAATATCATCTTGGTGTATTTGAGAAATAATCATGATCATTTATGAGCTATTGAAAGGCTGTTATTTTCCATCATTGTCAGAGATGCTGAGCTTTCCCGATTCAAGCTGCCACATTGCCACTGACCTATGTGATAAGATTTTGACCTAATAATATTTCAGTGGGTATGTTCATATAGCATCTTGACTGCAAAAACAGAGGCATGCTGGTTAGATTTGTGGCATCCCAGATTTGTGATGGCAAGAGCCTTGTTTTGGCTGAGTTTGTCTTTATTCATTTCCTTTTTGATGGAATGCCTGTTTTTCAGCCTGTGCTGCCTATGCTGGGGAATGCCCATTTCTAGTCTCTGCTGTGCATAATGTGATTCTGCTAAAGAAGATTTAATATGAGTCTGTGGGTAGCTTGAGGGGCGTTGGGGGGGAAATGGCCAGATTTCATAGTTTGATATTACATTTCATATGATGTGCTATAGTTAAGTGTCAGTTGTAATTTTATCATAGTGATTAGAAAGCCCTGCAGCTTCAAACTGAACTAGAAAACAAGCTGTGAATACTTCAGGATATCCTAAACACTGCAGCTTAATTTTACAGCAGTAAATCTGAAGCTGCTGTCATTGGTCTATATCTCACGGCCGACTGCAAATGATTTTCTGGCAAGAAGGAGCAAAAGTAGCTCTCACTGTTCTGTGAATTTTAGGGGAATTAAATGTCCAAAGAATGAAAGCTTTTGAAGTGCTGCTTGGATAATTACTGTAACTCACTTTCTGATGCAAGAAAACCATTTCTTCATTTATTCCCCTAAAATCTCCAGAGACATGATGCGGTTCATAT
>JAWDJD010000004.1:251449417-251471917 GCA_035047305.1 Bradypodion pumilum | reverse complement strand
GAAGAGGCCCGCTGGCCACGCCATCGGCTGGCGTTTCTGGGCCCCGCCCTCCCCCCCTCGCCAGGACTCAAAAGGCGAGGGGGCCTGCCGGGCGAACCACCACTGCCGCTGCGCTCGGCCTCGCCTTCCGTGCCCCAGAGGGCTCAAAGGACGTTGCCCCGTGCCGCCCGAGGACCTGTCCTGCCTCTCCTCGGGTCTTGCAACACCTGGTCCCGGTGGATGGGAGGCCGGGCGGCGCCGCTACGTCCCTGCCTTCCGAGCCTCGGAGGGTTTAAAGGACGCTGCCCCGCGCCGCCTGAGGACCCGTCTTACCTCTCCTCGGGACTCGCAACATCTGGTCCCGGTGGATGGGAGGCCAGGTGCCGCTGCTACGTCCATGCCCGGACGCTACTGTGGGTGGAATGTCTCACCACAGTTGAGGGCTCAACGTAGATCTGAAAGAATGCCCCACCACTTCCATCACCGCCGGAGCCGTGCGGAGGGTGGTGGGGGGAGTGAGTGGGGCGGTTTTATATGGGGGTGGAAGGGAGGGAGGGAGAGACTGCTCGGCCAGCCAGAAAGGAGAGGCAGCATTCTGTCCAAGGCAATCAGGGAGGCTCCGGAGGCCAATATAGAGGTTGTGATGGGCATGGGGCGATATAGTGGGTACCGAGGGGCGGGCCGCACTCGGGGAATGCGGGGCAGATGCTTAGTATCTGTCCCTCGTTCCAGCCCCACGGTTACACCTCTAGGTCCTGAGCAGCTGACCCAGGGTGACCCTGCCCTTAGGCTGCTGATGATGAATGCCAGGTCGGTATGTAATAAGGCCCCCCTGATACAAGACTCCATTATGGGGGAGCGGGCCGACCTGGCATGTATCACTGAGACCTGGCTGAGACCAGAGGATGGGGTTCCTCTGTCAGAAATGTGTCCAGCTGGGTTCAGTATTTGGCACCAGCCTAGGGATGAGGGTAAGGGCGGTGGCGTTGCCATTATAGCCAGGGAGTCACTGGGAGTCACCAGGGCCACCGCTCCACAAATTCTGGGTTGTGAGGCCCTGCTTCTGCGTCTGGGCTTTAAGGGTCAGTTGGGAGTCTTACTCCTGTACCTGCCCCCTTGCAGGGTAAGGGACTCCCTGCCTGAGCTCCTCGAGGCCATCTCAGCGTTGGCATTGGAGTTCCCTAGATTGATGGTTCTGGGGGACTTCAATTTGCCTTCGCTGGGGACTGGCTCCGGGGTGGCTCAGGAGTTCATGGCTTCCATGGCAGATATGGACCTGATTCAGGTAATTCAGGGCCCGACCAGGGGCAGTGGCCACACACCAGATTTAATCTTTTTGTCGGAGCGGTGGCAGAGTGATCTGAGACTACGGAAATTAGACATAACACCTGTGCCATGGTCAGATCACTATTTGGTGGCTCTAGACTTCCTGGGTGCGACGCTTCATCGTAGGGAGGCAGGGCCTATTAGAATGGCCCGCCCCCGGCAACTGATGGATCCTGATGGATTCCAGAGGGAACTGGGGGACTTCCCTCTGGATCGGCAACACGATTCGCCCGAGGCGCTGGTTGACCTGTGGAACAGGATGACAACAGCAGCCTTGGATGAAATCGCACCACTACGGCCTCTCAGAGCTCATGGAGCTAGGTCATCTCCGTGGTTCACAGATGAACTGCGGGAGCTCAAACGGGCAAAGAGACGCCTAGAGCGCCGCTGGGTGAAGACCCAGAGAGACTCCTATTGGACACTAGCTAGAGCCGCTATTAGGGCCTATCTAGTGGCGATGGAGGTGGTGAGGCGGCAATACTTCACCACCCTTATTGCCTCCGCTGACAATCGCCCGGCCACCCTGTTCCGGGTTACCAGGTCTCTCCTTGGTAGGGGGACCCCGGTGCCTGGTTGGCAGGGGTCGGCTGAGGACTTTGCTGACCATCTAGTGGAGAAAATCGATCGGATTCGCTCTGGGTTTAATCCTGGCGTGGATGGGGAGAGTCCCGAGGGAGCTGGAGTACAATCTTGCCATACCATCTGGGACCGGTTTGATCCAGTTGCCCCTGATGAAGTGGACAGGCTCCTTGCAGCTGTGTGCGCCACTACCTGCCCATTGGACCCCTGTCCCACGTGGTTGGTGAAAGCCTCCAAGGCGGTGACAGGTGACTGGGTTGGGGCTGTGATCAATGCATCATTGCGGGAGGGGGTGTTTCCTGCACCTTTAAAACATGCTTTGGTGCGCCCCCTCCTGAAGAAACCTTCCCTCGACCCAGCTGTCCTAACCAACTATAGGCCTGTCTCTAACCTCCCCTTTTTAGGGAAGGTGTTGGAGAAGGCAGTGGCGTGTCGGCTGCAGGGGGTGCTGGATGAAGCGGATTATCTGGACCCCTTTCAGTCAGGATTCAGGCCGGGATATGGTACCGAGACGGCATTGGTCGCACTGATGGATGATCTCTGGCGGGAGCGGGACGGTGGTCACCCATCCGTCCTTGCTCTTCTTGACCTCTCAGCGGCTTTCGATACCGTTGACCACGGTATCCTTCTGGGACGGCTCCGAGGATTGGGAATCCAGGGTAATGTGTGGTCCTGGTTTTCCTCATTTCTGAGGGGTCGTACCCAGTCGGTGTGGTTGGAGAGTGAGAGGTCCAGTCCTAGGCCCCTCAAATGGGGGGTGCCTCAGGGCTCGGTGCTCTCTCCTCTCCTATTTAACATCTACATGAAGCCGCTGGGTGAGATCATTCGTTCCCATGGGGTGCGGTACCATCAGTACGCGGATGACACTCAGTTGTACATCTCGGCCCATGGGGACCCCAGTGATGCCGTCAAAGTCCTTTCCAGATGCCTGGAAGCTGTGGGGGTCTGGATGGGGGCTAACGGGCTACAACTGAGTGGCTATGGATAGGGGGTTCTGCATTAACCCGGGAGCTACCATCGTTGGTTCTGGATGGGGCTATTTTGCCCCAGACAGACCCAGTGCGCAACTTGGGGGTCCTCCTGGATTCACGGCTACTGCTAGAGGAACAGGTGGCGGCTGTGACCAGGAGGGCTTTCGCCCAACTTCGGGTGATCCGCCAGTTGCGCCCACTCCTGGACCGGGACTCCTTGCTCATGGTCACTCACGCTCTGGTTACCTCCAGACTAGATTATTGCAATGCGCTCTACATGGGGCTGCCTTTGACGACCATTCGGAGGCTACAGCTGGTCCAAAATGCGGCAGCCCGGGTGGTGATGGGGTGTGGGCGTTATGCCCGTGCTTTGCCACTGCTCCGGGAGCTGCACTGGTTGCCAGTTTGTCTCCGGGTGCAATTCAAGGTGCTGGTTTTGACCTTTAAAGCCCTATATGGTAGTGGGCCGGGTTACCTAAGAGACCGCATCGCCCTGAGGACGTCTGTCCGTCCAACCAGAGCGGACCGGAGGGGCTCTCTAATTGTTCCATCAGCCAGAGGGGCTCGTCTCTCTGGCACAAGGAGGAGAGCCTTCTCCGTGTCTGCACCGGCCCTCTGGAACCTCCTGCCAACAGAGCTACGTCTCCGGACGGAATTGCTGCCTTTCAGAAAAGATCTTAAAACCTGGCTGGCGGGTCAAGTGTGGGGTGCAGGTGGAAGGGTAACCGCCATTGGGTGGTTGGTGTAGAAGAACTCTTCCCCATGGTGCCTTTGGATCCTGCAGCCCTTGTTTTTAGGGGGTGGGTAGTTTTAACTGTTTTAACTGTTTTAACTTGTGTTTTTAATTTTTATTGTGAACCGCCCTGAGTTGGCTTTGGCCGAGTGAGCGGTATATAAATGTGATAATTAAATTAAATTAAATTAAATTAAAATCACGGGGTGATGCATGCTGTCTAGCTGTAGCCATCACCCCGTCGCCTGGTTCGTCGTTGACCGGACAACGTTTAACCAACTTATACCTGTCTAGTGTTGTCCAGTCAATTGCGAACCTGCCGGATACCTATGGGTCATAAATGTTTACCTTACCAGTGCTACCCGCCACACGGAGGGGCTTCAAAGAAGGCTCGATGCCCCCCCTAGACCGTCAGCTCGGTCAACAGGCCTGCTCGCCAATCACCCAACAGGAGGTCCATACCTCCTCGCGACAGATGGACAACATCCCCTGCATACAGGCCATAATTTTGCAGACTAATGGAGGGGTGACGACTGAACCGCCCCCAACCCCTGCTGACAATAAACCGGGCAACAACCCTGTTTACCATGCGTCTAGCCCGGTCCAGGGCCTGGAGGTCGAACCCTCCCCTATACGCGTGCCACGGCACCATGTCTGACCAAACGAGGGTTGTGGCGGGCCACACGTAATGCAGGTAGGCGAGGTCACCGCAAATCGCATGCTTCAGCAATAGGCCGGTGACCTGACCTAAATCATTGCCCCCAAGGTGTATGATCAGGATGTCAGGCGGGTCAGCACTCCGGCCCGAGAAAAGGAATGGCAACAGCTCCCTCCACAACATCCCGGGCTTACCATACCATGTGAGACTTGCGTATGCACCCAGTCCCAGTCGGGGTCCCCACTCTGTCGCCGCAGCGTAACGCGCTGCCCTGTGCACGTAGCTATGGCCCACCAGCCATACTGTCACCGGTGTAATACGACACCCAGGGTCTGTCAAGGAAAAAACGAGGGAAGAGAAAAGGTGCGGTGACTCGACTGGTACTCACGGTGAAAGAGGGCGGACATAAAATTGAAAACATTGCGATCCCCACCGCCCCATACGGCGTATCTCAGCCCCGGAGTACCCAAAAGCAGCTGCCGTGGAAGCCGCCCCTATACGGAATGAATGGGTGCTGTAACGGGCCCCTGGGAGGCCAACACCGGCCAGCGCTTTGCCGGTCACCTTCCAAAATTGAAATTTAGTAAGGTGAGACCCATCTTGGTGAGAGAAAAATGGGCCATGGTGCGTGCCACACAGTGCAAGGAACTCCTGTAGGGCACCAACCGGACAGATGTCTGCCAAAGAACACCGTAGCAGTCTTACTCCACTGCCTACGCCATGCTGATCCGTCTTAGAGGAGCGTATCCTCAACTGAGCCCAGTCTTTGGCCACATAGACATCTTCGAGTTCCAGTGCCCTACGACTAGCATCCGCCTTAGACAGCATCACAAGCTCGCTGATGTGGAGCGCTCCAAAAAAAAAGGCCACCGTTGTAGCCGCATGAAACAGGGCTGCCTCATACCTATCAAAACATAGGTCCTGCCAGCCCCGTGCCAGTTGGGTAAGAACCCCTGGGGAAATTGGGTGGCGGTCGTCCGGGCTACGCCCACGCTCCCGCACCCACCCCTCCAAAACGTGTCTCACATGGAAATCAGCGGTACTGTCCGCATGTCCGCCTACTTTGGCCATAAAAGCCAGCGCTGACAGCCTGGATGCTATGGTTCGAGGTGCAAGGCCCTGGGAATGCAGGTCAACCATGAATTGAAGTATATGGGCCACCAGGATCGGCCAGGTATCTGGCAGCCGGAATTGGGCACAGAATGCCCTGAAAGAATTGAATGCGTGTTGATATGCCTTACGCATGCATGGCGCTAGCGACATGCCGATCGCCCGGTTCACCTCTCCTTGCCAAAGGTCCATATCTCGTCCGGGAGTGGCGAGGGAAATTCCTCTGCATCCGGGGCCAAGGCGCGGAACCGGGAGATCTGCAGGCGGGACAAAGCGTCAGCGATATCATTATTGACCCCCGGGACATGCCTGGCCCGGAACAGTACATTAAGGTGCAGGCTGCGCAATACAAACTGGCGCACCAGGTCCATCACCCTGGGTGATTTGGAAGTCTGTGAGTTGACAATATGGACAACGGCCGCATTGTCACACCAGAAATGAACGACCGAGTTGGCCCACTCATCACCCCATAGCATCAAGGCCCCCAGGATGGGAAAAAATTCCAGGTACGTGAGGTCCCGCAGGCGCCCCGTACCTGACCAGGCTGGTGGCCACCCACCATAGGCCCACTTCCCATTGAAGTACATCCCATAACCCAGGGACCCAGAGGCATAGGACTGTATCTGGAAACGAGGGGAAGCCAGAAGGTCAGACCTCCAAAATGACACCCCATTGAACTCCCTCAGGAACTGGAGCCATATAAGCATATCTGCCTTAATGCCCTGGGTTAGTCTGACCCTATGGTGGGGCCTGGACAAGCCTGTCATGGTGTCGCACAAGCGCCGGGCAAATGCCCTGCCCGGTGCGACCACCCTGCAAGTGAAATTGAGATGACCATGCAACACCTGCAGGTCCCGCAGTGATGCCTTGCGTTTAGCAAGCAAGTCCGAGATAAGTGCCACTATCCTTGACACCTTATCCCCTGGTAACCTAGAAGCCTGCGCTACCGTGTCAATCTCCACCCCCAGGAAGACTAGCTGTGTAGATGGGCCCTCGGTCTTTTCGGGCGCTAAAGGGACACCAAGTTCCTCCATTAGCGTCTGAAATGTGCTGAGGAGACGTGTGCATGTGTCCCAGCCCCGTTCACCCCCGAATAAAAAATCATCCAGGTAATGGGCTACAGACCGGGACCCTGACCTGCGGACAAAAGCCCACTGTAGGAAGGTGCTAAAACGCTCGAAGGCCGAGCACGATATGGAACAGCCAAAAGGCATGGCCTTATCGAAATAATATTCACCCCTGAACTTAAAACCCAGCAACTCAAAGTCACCTGGGTGAACCGGCAGGAGGCAAAAGGCAGACTTAATGTCGCACTTAGCCAACAGCGCACCCGGGCCACATGAGCGCACCATGCGCAGCGCTTGGTCAAAAGATGTATACCTGACCGAGCAAAGGTCATCAGGGATAGCATCATTGACCGATCGGCCGGCTGGGTAGGACAAGTGATGGATCAGGCGAAACTCGCCCGGTGACTTCTTGGGCACCAAGCCCAAGGGTGACACTTTAAGGTTGGGGAACGGGGGTGCAGGGAAAGGGCCAGCGACCCTGCCCGCATCAACCTCCTTAGAAATGCTGGCGGCAGCCACCTCCTCCCTCCCCTTAAGGGACAAAAGGTTGGGGGCATCTTGGGGGGACCTATCACCCTGGAAAGGAATACGGAACCCCAGTCGAAAACCTTGAAGCAGGTAAACCGCATCTGCCCCCCTCGGGTACGATGCGAGCCAACGCTCCAGCATGTCCACATTAATTGGGGAGGGGGCCTTTCGGTGCACCATCTCCCTCTGCGGCCGTCTTGCCAGCCCCTAGTCTGCCCCTACCTTTGCCCCGCACCCCTCCAGGCCTGGGGCAGGCGGAGGCCGCATGGGGGCCAGCGCAAGAGGGACACTCATGCCTGTACCAGCAATTCTTCCTACTGCAGGAACCATTGGACGAGAAAGTCCAGCACAGCAGGCGGGCTGGAACCCCCTGCCCCGCCACCTGGCGGGGTGTCTGTGCTAGGGCCGCTCGCTGGACCGCATGTCCATAATGGTATCTGTCCCCAGGCGCAGGGCGCGTGGGAGTCATATACAGAAGCCACAGCTTCTGGCAGGGCTCATCCCACCTCATCTCAGGGTGCAGGGGAATCCGCATACGGAATTCCTCGTCGTAAGCCAACCACGACGGGCCCGGGAAGTCGACCATCGCCCGGTAAATGTTGTCCAAATACTGGACCATCGGAATTGCCAAATCCGGCCGGGCCCTGAGGTAGACCGCCATGTATATAAGGTACGCCGGCAACCAATTGGCCCACATACGTGGCGGCTTACGACGACGTGCCTGTTCCTTATCCTTCTCATCCTGCCCCTCCCTCTCCTCTTTGGTGGGCTCTCTGTTAAGAAGGGAGAAGATGTCAACATACTCCCCACGCCAGATCTTCTCTTTGGTGGCCTGGGCCAAATGGTCCCCCAGGGGCAAGGAATACCCCGCTGTCGGCAATGCTGACACCGGCACAGTGGGAACCACGGGGATCTGAAAAGGAGCCTGGACCAACCCAGCCACCCCTAACACATTCCCAACTGAATAAGAGGTACCATCCAAAACTGGGCCCTGGGTGAGCGGTGAAATCGCCGGGTGGGACGTCGGCGACTGAACCGTCGCGCCACCCATGCGAGGCCACGGCCACTGGAATGCCCCCCCAACGTGGGTAGGTGTGTGGGTGCACTAGATTGAACCGCATACTCACATGCAGCACCCCCGCGGGCCGCCCCCACCGTGGGTTCCGGCCCGCTGGGGGCGTCGGAGCTCACGACCGCAATTGAGCTCATCGGCGGGGCCTGACCAGCATCAGCCTGTTGAGTGGGGAGCTGCGAGACAGTGGCCGAAGCCGGCCCACGCGCCTCGGGCAGCTCGACCCGTCCTGCCGCCTGCCGCTGACCGGCAGACAATGGATCAACCTGCACCCCAAAAGGCACCCCCGGGTGGTTAACCCTCACGAGGGATGCCTCGGGGGCCGCAACGCGGGCCAGAAGGGCCTCAACACTAACGTAGCCCCCTAAGCCAAGTGGGGGCAAAGGGCCAGCCGGCCCACTGGGTGCAGGCGCCGGTCCAGGTCCCTGGACCCCGGCGCCCATATACGGCCATGACCCCAGGCCCGGCCCCTGCAGGGCCGGGGGGGTACCCTGCCAGGGGAGGGAACCCAGCCACCCCCCATGGCTGAAACCCCCCGCAGGAAGCTGCGGACCCATGGAAGAAGGCCCCACAGAATGGGCCGCGCCAGAGGCAGTGGCCACTGCTTGCGGGCCGGGGGCCGTGGCCCCAGCTGGGCCGGTACGCGGACCCCCCGCCTCGGGCCAAGGGGTAATTAACCCCATCCCACCGGTCCCGGTGGGCTCAGGCAAAGGAGGCTGCTGGGGAGGCGCAGCCGCGGTCCTCCGACCCGGCTTGCGCCTCTGCGCAGAACGAGCCGTGGTCGCAGTCGCCTTCTTCTTCGAGGGCATAGCAGCTAAACGATGGGAAGCCTAAAAGTCAAGAAAATCAGCAGCCAGAGGCTTCCCTGAGCAAGGCAAGAGCGACGGAGGTAAGAGGGAAAAACTTCTCCGCTCCTTCGCATCGCAAAATGGCAGCTCGGCTGCCTCGTGGCCGCCCCTTATATAAGGGTGCTGGCCATGCCCCCTAACTACCCGGATGTCTTCGTCCGGTGGGTGGGGGGCACGCAAAGAGCACGGCGGCCATTTTGGCGCCGCGCTTGCATTTGTTTCTCAATCAAGCCAAAGAGGACTCTAGAATGATTTGGGGCTCTCTGATGTGCTGGATTTTGCTCCAGCAGTTCAGAGGTAAAACATTGCAGGCGCACCCACCCAATAAAGACTCAGACACCGGTATTGGATTAAAGGCATTGGGCCACTTTTATTGAATAATGCCCTAGTCCGAATTATCACTTTCAATTGGTGTATCATCCAATTGTAATTCTTTAAGGCAAGCAGGCCGCAGTAGCACTGGCAACGTTCCAACCAAAATGCCAATGGCTATTGGCTACATGTATCAATTTGTATCAATTTGTTTGTTGACACAAACAAATTGTTGACCGAAGTCAATATACTATCTACTGACCTCACCCTATGACGTGTATCCGTCCAAATATAAAGGTGATGCAGGCTGTGAAGCTCCTAGCATCACCCCTTTCATGGTACGTCCTTGACCGGCCAAACCTGCTTCTCCTGTACCTATCTACGTGTTGGCCAGTCAATTGCGAACCTGCCGGATACCTATGGGTCATAAATCTTTACCTTACCAGTGCTACCCGCCAAAAGTGACCAAAGTCAACTTACCCCGTATCTCAAATTCTAGCGACAGTGTGGGATGGGCGAAAAAGCCAAGAACCAAAGTGCCAATTGAAGGGTCAAGCAAAAATTCCCACCCGGCCCCAAAGCGACCAGAAAAATCACATTGTACACTAGGGAGGGGGTAGAGGGAAAATATTTCTCCGCTCCGTCGCTTCTCTTTTAAAATGGCAGTGAGGCTGCCTCGTGGCCACCCCTTTTATAGAGGGTTGGCCACGCCCCCTAACTGACCCGGAGGTCTGAGTCCAGGTGGGGCCCCCCCGCAAAGAGCGTGGTGGCCATTTTGGTGCTGCGCTTGCATTGCAGGTGCACCCACCCAAATAAAGACTCAGACATCAATATTGGATTAAAGGCATTGGGCCACTTTTATTGAATAATGCCCTAGTCCGAATTATCACTTTCAATTGGTGTATCATCCAATTGTAATTCTTTAAGGCAAGCAGGCCGCAGTAGCACTGGTAACGTTCCACCCAAAATGCCAATGGCTATTGGCTACATGTATCAATTTGTATCAATTTGTTTGTTGACACAAACAAATTGTTGACTAAAGTCAATATACTATCTACTGACCCCACCCTATGATGTGTATCCGTCCAAATATAAAGGTGATGTAGGCTGTGAAGCTCCTAGCATCACCCCTTTCATGGTTCGCCCTTGACCAGCCAATCCTGTTTCGCCTGTACCTATCTACGTGTTGGCCAGTCAATTGCGAACCTGCCGGATACCTATGGATCCTAAATCTTTACCTTACCAGTGCTACGTGCCACACGGGGAGGCGTCCATGAAGACTCACCGCCCCCCCAGACCGTCAGCTCGGTCGCCAGGCCCGCTTGCACGTCCTCCAGAAAGAGGTTCATACCTCTGGCCGGCAGGTGGACCGACCCCATCTCCTGCATACAGGCTAAAAACCTGCAACCCTATCCCCGGGTGTCGAATGGCTGTCCCCAAGCCATTCTCAACAAGAAACCGGGCAACAGCCCTGTTCACTGATCGCCGGGCACGGTCCAAACCACGGAGATCCATGTCTCCTCGAAAACAGTGTCTCGGCACGATGTCAGACCATAGCAACCGTGTGTACAGCCATAAATGATGTAAAAGCGCCAGGTCACTGCACCTCGACATTTTAAGGAAAGGCCAGTGATCCGTGCGAGATCATTGCCGCCGAGGTGCAGAATCAGAACATCAGGCGGTCCAGCATCCCCGATGGACATCAGGAATGGCAACAGTTCCCACCATCTCATGCCGCGCATACCATACCACCACATACGTGCGGATGCATGCAGCCCGAGATGGGGTCCCCACTCCGATGATGCAGCATACTGTGCCGCCCAGTGTACATAGCTGCGGCCCACCAGCCCCACCACCAACGGTGTGCGTAGACAAACAGGGTCTGTAAAAGAAGGAAAAGGAATTAAGGACATAACTAGGTACTCATACAGTGAGGGGATGTACATATAAGGGAAAAAAGGCGCAGACCCCCTCCTGCCTATCCAACATATATCAGCCTTAGGGTACCCAAATGCAGCCGCAGTCAATGTGGCGCCTATCCTGAATGAATGGGTGCCATAACGAGCCCCACACAGTGAAGTGCGGTACCGGTCACCCTCCAGAACTGAAATTTGGTAAGGGGAGACCCATCCTGGTGGCAGAACAAGGGGCAAGGGCGCGCAGCAGGCACTGCCAAAATTGCATGTAGGGCACCAACCGGACAGATGTCAGCAAATGTACATCGTAGCAGTATAACACCACTGCCTACTCCATGCTGATCGGCCTTTGAGGAACAAATCCTCAACTGAGCCCATTCCTGGTTGATAGACACATCGTCGAGTTCCAGTGCCCTACGAGACACATCCCCCTTTGACCATGGGACCAGCTCGCTGATTCGCAGAGCTCCCAAGAAAGCTACGGTGGTAGCTGCATGAAAAAGAGACTCCTCATACCTACTGTAACACAGTCTATGCCAACCTCGTGCAAGGTGGGTCAGAATACCTGGTAAAACGGGGCAACGTGTGTCCGGGCGGCAGTCACGTCCACGTGTCAACCCTTCCAATACATGGCGTATGGGGAAGCCACTCAGACAGTCAGTAAAGCCCCGTGCCTTGGTCATGAATGCCAAGGCGTAAAGCCTGGTGGCGATGGTGCGTGGAGCCAACCCCAGATCATGAAGGTGCACCATATACTGTAAAACCTGGTCGACCGGTATCGGCCACATGTCAGGCAACTGCCTTTGCCTACAAAAGGCCCTAAAGTGAAGGAGTGTATGCTGATACGCCTTATGCGTGCGAGATGGCAAAGACATGCCGAGCACCTGGTTCACCTCTCCTAGCTAAATGTCCATATCTCGGCCGGGAGTGGAGAGGGAAGTTCCTCTGCATCTGGAGCCAAGTCACGGAACTGGGAGATCTGCAGGCGGGATAAAGCATTGGCAATATCGTTAGTGATGCCTGGCACATGTCTGGCCCTAAGGAGCATTAAAGCGCACGGACCTAAGAACAATTGGCGAACTAAGGCCATGACCTCGGGGGATTTAGACATTTGGGGATTGACAATGTGCACCACCGCAGCATTGTCACACCAAAAGTGAACCACAGAATTAGCCCACCTGTCCCCCCAGAGCATAAAGGGGACCAAAAATTGAAGGAAAAAAAAACACTCCAGGAACGTAAGATCGTGTAAGCGATCCATGCCCTGCCATCCCTGGGGCCATTGACCATAGGTACACTGTCCTTCAAAATAAACCCCATACCCCAGGGAGCCGGAGGCATCCGACTGTACTTGGAACTGGGGCTGACCATAAGCTCAAATCTCCAAAAGGAGATAGCATTAAAGTCCTGCAGGAATGTGAACCAAACCGACAGGTCTGCTTGTAAACCCCTAGTCAGCCATACCCTGCAGTGTCGTTTATAAAGACCCGCCATAGTGTCACCCAGACGCCTGGCAAAGGCTCTGCCTGGTGTTACCACTCAGCAGGCGAAGTTGAGATGGCCGTGAATCACCTGCAATTCCCGGGGAGGCACCTTACACTTGCCGAACATTGCCAAAATCGCATCAGAGATCCGCCCCCCTTGACTGACAATTCGGTCACCAGGCCCTCTTGTACGTCAGTCAAAAGAGGTCCATCCTCTTGCTGACAGGTGAACCCCATCTCCAAAATACAGGCTAAATTCCTGTAACCCTATCCACGGATGACGAATGGCTGTCCCCCAAGCCATTCTGGATAAGGAACCAAGCAACAGCCCTGTTCACTGACCGCCGGGCGCGGTCCAACCGCGGGGTCAATGCCTCCCCTATAATAGTGCCTCGGCATGATGTATGACCATAGCAACCGTGTGTACGGCCATAAATGGTAAAGAAATGCCAGGTCACTGCACTCGGGAGTCTTTAAGTCCAGGTTAGCGATCTATGCAAGATCATCGCCTCCGAGGTGCAGAATTAAAACATCTGGCAGTCCAGCATCCCCAATGGACATCAGGAATGGCAACAGTTCCCACCACCTATATGCCGTGTACACCATACCACTGCATACGCGCGGTTACACGTAGGCTGAGATGGGGTCCCCATTCTGACGAAGCCGCATACTGTGCTGCCCAGTGCACATAAATTGTGGCCCACAAGCCACACTGCCACCAGTGTGCGGAAACACACAGGGTCTATAAGATAAGGAGAGAGAATTGAGGGCAGAACAAGGCACTCATGCAGTGAGGGGACAAACAGACGGAGAAAAAGGGCGCAAATCCCCACCTGCCCATGCAACGTATGTCAGGCTCCGAGTACCCAAATGCAGCCGCAGTTGATGCAGCGCCTATCCGGAACGAATACATACCAATTGTAATTCAGTAAGGGGAGACCCATCTTGGTAGCAGAATGACAGGCCGGGGCATGAACCACGCGCTGCCACAAACACATGTGGGGGACCAACCAGACATATGGCAGCACCATGCTACTACCCTTTCCCCGCTGACCGGCCCTTTAGGAGCGAATCCTCCCCAGAGCCTACTCCTGGTCGAGCGACACATCTGCCAGTTCCAGTGCCCTGCAGAACATGTCCCCTTTGAAAGTGGTACCAGCTCACTTAATCTGAGAGCCCCAAAGAAAGCCATGGAGGTAGTTGCCTGAAAATAGACTCTTCGTATGGAGCATAGGCGCTGGCCGCGTAGAAGTCGTATATATTATCCACAACTGCTAGCAGGGCTTGTCGCTCCACATCTCAGGGTGAAGGGCCGCCCTCATCCTAAGTTCTTTGTCATAGGCCAACCATGACGGGCCAGGGAAATCAACCACGGCCTGGTAAATATTGTCCAAGTACTGGACCATTGGGATGGCCAAATCAGGACGGGCCCTTATACATCATGCCATGGACACCAAATAGGCCGGTAACCAATTGGCCCCATTGCGAGACAGCTTACGGCAACGGGACAACTCCTTGTCCCTGACGTCCTGCCCCTCCATCTCCTCCTCAGTGGGTTCACATTGCAGGAGGGGTAGAAATGTGAATATATTCCCCACGCTATATCTTCAAACTAATAGCCTGGGATAAATGGTCACCCAGGGGTAGGGAGTAACCGGCCGTCGGCAGGGCCGCCGTTGGCACGGATTGGAGTGGGAAAACGCATAATAGGCCCTATCGGACCCCCGAGAAGTTAAGGGAAAGCATTGGGGCGGTCACCCCTGTAAGAACCTGGGTGTAATTGGCCTGTTGCGGCCATGGCCACTGTACCCCCCCCCCAGTGTTATGAGCTAGTGTCACAGGTGTGCTGATTTGACCAGGATACTCATTCGGTGCAGCCCCACGGGCCGCCCCCACTGGGGGTTCCGGCCCATGGTGGGCGTCAGAGCTCACGATGGCCATCAAGCTCTGTGTCTCCATGTGACCATGCCAAGCAGGACCGTTCCCCGGTGGAGTGCCCTGTTGTAATGGCCGGATGGGGAGCTGCGAGGCGCCAGCCTGCGCTGGCCTAATGGCCTCCAGCAGCTCAACCCTGTTGGCGGCCCGCTGTGCGGCCGTGGCCGCACGTGGGCCGGATCCGAAGAGCTGGCAAGCCAACCATCCGAAGGTGGTAGAGCAATTTCCATAGATGCCTCGAGTGCCGATATGCAGGCAAGGAGGGCATCCACAGTGTCAGACCCACCAGAATAAGGTGGGCCGGGTGGGCCGTATGGCCTGCCGGGGAATTGACGAGCGGGCGGAGGTATAAAACCTTGGCAATCCCAGGCAAGAATAGGGCCATGCCCAATAATCCGGCCCCTGGGGGGCCGGTGGAACAGTGGGGCACGATCCCGCGCTGCGCCCAAATGGGCCTCTATGAGCAAGAGTTGGAGAGGGGAAGAGGGGTAGAAACCCCAGGGGAGCAGGCCCGCGCAGCCCCCGCCCGAGTCTTCCGACTGGGCATGCAGGTCAAGGTCTGTTCACCCTCATTGGTGGCAGTGGGGATAATCACCCCGCCACCCCCCTGTTGGGCGGCTGCCCGAGCCCTCCGGCCCGGTGGTTGAATCAAGGGGTTGGGCTGAGCCCTCCCTGTAAGTTGCGGCCCAGGGGCCACCCTGACTTACGCTTCGGTGCCATAGAGCGGGCACTGATCGGAGGAGAGATGTCCTCCGATCAAAGCTTAAGCAAAAGGCGAGCAATCCGGGGAGAAGTGTCGGAGCGAATTTCTCCGCTCTGTCGCTTCTCTTTTAAAATGGCCACCCCTTTTCTTCCCCTTTTATAGAGGGTTGGCCACGCCCCCTAACTGACACGGATGTCTGAGTCTGGGTGGGGGCCCCCCGCAAAGAGCCCGGCAGCCATTTTGGTGCCGCACTTGCATTAGAGCAACGGCTTTTGCTTTTAGAGCAACCTGAGTGATTGACACCCAGGCAAGACTGCCCAGCCAATCCAGGGTGGATTCATTGAAGGTGGGAGTTTGCCAAGGAGCAAACTGTATGGCTCCCAGAACAGAAAGGCAGGCAGGCAGGCAGACAACTGCTGACCATCCTTGATCAGAGCTCTTTATTTCTTCCCATTCTCCTGCTTTTTTCTCACCCATCAGGCAAAAAACATTTAAGAATACATTGAATCAGGTGGGCTGCAACAGAGAATGAACTGTGATTTGTAAAAATCAAATAATTTGGGACAAAGCAAAATGGATGGTATTCACACATCTCTTCTGAAGATAAAAAAAGGTATGTAGATAAGTGGATTTGTGTAATGATCCAAACCCATTTTAATAAATCACTATGTCTCAGAGCAACACCTGGTGCAATTCAATATGCATGCAAGAAGTTGTGCTTTCTAAAGCAAAGCAGAGCAATCACACTTATATACCACCCCATAGGGCTTAGTGAACTCTGTGTGCAGTTCACAAGTTAATTAGCATTTTCCTCCAACATGCTGAGTACTCATTTTACCAACCTTGGAATGATGGAAGGCTGATTCAAACTTGGACCCTGGTTAGGATCAAACTCACAACCTTTTGGTTGCAGGACGGCAGTTTAACCACTGCATGCTGAATTTTTCTATCTTCTAGGATCAAACTCACAACCTTTTGGTTGCAGGACAGCAGTTTAACCACTGCATACTGAATTTTTCTATCTTCATCAGGAAGGAAGGATACCCAAACACAGTTTAGACAGATGTCTGATGAAGTGGACTTGGTCCACGAAAGCTCACATTTAATATTTAGATACGAGAGTTAGTCTTTAAGGTGCCACAGCATTCTCTCTCTCTCTCTCTTTTTCTTTTTGCTGTTCTGTTCTGTTCTGTTTACTCTCTGATACGGGACATGTAGTTGAAGCAAACAACCCTCTTGTCCTGATTTTTAATAAATAAATAATATATTTCAGCATCACACGCCAAGCTTTAAGAGCTTGAAATGTAACATACCACCTAGTCAGATAGACCATATTATTACAACTGGAAAATATAGGGATTAAAAAACAACTGTTAATTAAACCATTGCTTCAGAACAATTCAGTTGAAATAAGGCTTTACAGTGAGATTTCAAGCCCATAGAGAGATATTTGGAGATTGTGAATTTTGGCCTTTAAAACCAAAGCAAGTAAAAACAAAAGTTTCAAAAGCTCACTTCAAGCCAAACAACCATATATGATACATTAAATGTCCCTGAGAGTGATAGCATGGAATAGCAAGATGATATGCACAGAGTTACTGTGTGGAGAAAAAATGGCTGCTGAATGAATGCATGGGATAAGAATAAATCATTTAGCATTGTTCCCAGGAGTATTTCGAGCTCTATATTTAGATACTGGACATTCAGAGACTATGGTCGGCCTTTGAATTTACCCTTCATCATAAAGTCAGTAAGAAAGACAGTGGTGGGAATCAGCAGCAATCGCACCAGTTTGCCAGAACCGGTAGCAAAAATTCTGGCTGGCCCCACCCATCCAAGTTTTGAAATAAAGTAGTCCTAGTTCAGCTGCAATGCAGGGCTTCCCCCCTGGCCACACCCACCATACCATGCCCACAGTGTGGTAGTAAAATCTTTTGGAGCTCACCACTTAAGAAAGACTACCCAGACACCCACAAAGGGGTGGGGGAGCAAATTAGATTGGGTTAAAATTCAAAAAATCAATTTGACAAACTTGCAGAAAATACATTGTCTGTTGCTTCTCTTATGATTTTACCACTCTCTAGAAAGTGTGGTAGGCAGTTATCCATTACTCCATTTTAATCTCTATAGCTTCTTGTCAGAAATGCACTCCATTTGCTGCTATGTAGCAACATCTCAGCAGCCTAAAATGAACTCAGCATGCTGAGCAGCAAATGCGAAGCTTCTTGCAGTCTAAGAAGATATAATGCTGGTACAGTGGAGGCTCTTCTTTGGATCACTAGCTGTCATTTCTCTCCCTGTTTGTAGTGGTTGTCATTAAGAGAGAAGGGAAAAGGTTTTCAGGTAAGGGAACACTGGTGGATGTCAACCCAGAAGTTAAAACTCATACTTAGCTCAGTCTTGTGCTGCAACATAAGCATGTGGAGATGCTATGTCAGCCTATATTTGCCTCTTTGGCCTGGGACTGTTTGCAGGCTGATAGAGAGTCTCATCAAAGCAGGATTGCCAATTGTGCCATTACTCCAGGCACTCCATGACATGTGGACAAGTTAGCCTACATTCAAAAGGTCAAATTGAGTTTTTAGCTGTACTGAGATATACTGGAATGGAATACAGATGCTGAAGTACTGATTCTGGTCACCCTGCAAATCAATAAAGGTACACAAATCTGACCTCAGAAATGGTGATCTTCAGAATGAAGTAGAACATTTCAACCTACTCTCTCAGTCTATGAAATAACAGAAAGGAAATCCATTAAAAATGTTGAGCTCAAATGTGAGAAAATGTTTAGCTCTATCCATTTGGCTCTGAATGGAGGCAATGGTTGTACTCGTACCTAAAAAAATGTTAAGGTATTTATCTCTAGTTACTTCTCCTTTGATTGTAATTTTGTAATCATAAGTTCTAATTGATGCTGGCTGGATAGCTTGGTAGGTTAGGTATCTGGCTGCGAAACCAGAGGTTGGGAGTTCAATTCCCCTCTGTACCTCCTGGGAGAAGGGGCAGCCTCTGTGGCCTTGAGCAAGCTACAGAATCCTAGGATTCCACCAGACTCCAGAAGAAGGAAATGGTAAACCACTTCTTTGTATTCTCTACCTAGAAAACGCTGAAGAGAGTCAAATTAAGGTGGGATTGACATGACAGCATACTGTACAATTATTCCCCCCCAACCCTTATCGACCGCAGTTATCTTTTCCTGGCTCCGGCTGGGTCTTTAAAAGTTTTTCTCTTGGGCCCTGATTAGCTGAGGGGTTGTGCAGCGCAGAGGACTCTGGGAATTGTAGTTCTTTTTTGGTTGCGTTCGTGGGGCGGCTGCCCCACTGGCAACCACCAAAACCCCACGGCATTGGGAAGGTAGGGGTTACGGTGAGTGCAGAGGGCTAAGTCGGGGATGGTTGTGCCTGGTGCGGGAGCCTTTGAACGAACCCAACGGTTAAGGGCACTTTTTATAGGTATAGATATATAGATTGGGTTCTCATTTATTCAAATGGAAGTCCCACTGAATACAATGCAGCTGTTTTCTTGGGGAGTGTTTATAAATCTTCATCACGTAGGAGTCTATGGCCAAGAACATAGTTTAATACTAGCATTTCACCTTTATTGGATTATAGTTAAGGATTCCTGTGACACAATGTCCCTTGAACAATGGCAAAGGTCATAACAACTAGCACACCATGTCATAAATTAAACAGTTTAACATGTTGTTTCAAAATAGCCAGCACAGATGTTGCCCACTCAGTTGAGTGTCATGTTTCCTTACACATTTTGATCAGAACTGGAGGCTAACCAAAGTGTTAAATATCCCTGTATTTAATGAGAGAAAATTCTATGATCCTGACCTTCAGATAAACAAAGGGCAGCCTGACAGGATAATTAATGATGTTTATTATCTGGTAATAGTAAGAGACCTCCACTAGACAGAGTAAAACTCTTACCAAATATGATTCCAGAAAAGAAGATAACAGCTGATACAACTATCCTAGCAGTAACTTATATTTACAAAACACAGGGACCACACACAGCTATGTAATAGTTTAATGTCATTTGCTTGTGGCAGTCTATATAAATAACCTGGCTTGCTCCTTGCAGATGGCTGCCATTTCAGAAGGTGCTAATGTTCAAATTAAGCCATGATGTAAGCAAATATATTCAATGCTATGAAATTTACATCCAGAATTTGCTTTTAAGATTATATTCTTTTGCGTATTTAGAGACATTTTACCAACAAATGAACTATTATTTATCATTCTTTTCATTATCTTTTCTACCAAGTAATTCCTTCAGTTTAAATACTCTTCTTGACAAATGTGCTTTAATGTTTTTGTTGAATAAACCAAAGTTCCATAATCTTTTTTATAAAATCTAAAGGAGATAGGTTAGATCAGGGGTCGGCAACCTACAGCCTGTGGGTCAGATCCGGCCCATGGCACTAAACCATCCACCCTTGCTCCAGCTGCTGCATCCACCCCCACCAGTGTTGGAACCTAAATCCTTGCTAAGAGAACAGATTCTCACTACAAATGGGCAAGGAATTTACTTGGCGCTCTTGCAAGAGCTGCATGGGGCTAAATGCTAAATAGGAAAGTTTATCTCAATAAGTATGATCCCCCATCAATCTGAGAAACTGGAACATTTCTTTAAAATACCACATTATATCTTTTGCACATGTTTCCTTGGTTGGGACTCCAAATAACTGTCCTTCCAGTTCTATTCTTCCCTTGCTTGCATTTCACTGTGTCGCAGTATTTCTGTTTACCTCACACTGAATATTTTTTGTGACCATCCCCTTTCATAAGCCATCCTTGGTCTTTAGTATATCATTCTTCTATGAAATGTGTCATATGAATTGTTATAGCATCTCTGTCATCATCATTTGCAAAAGAACTAATATTTAGTTTCAAAGTACTGGCTGTAGCATAGGCCTACACTCATTGCTATGCAGAAACTTGTGTGTTGACTGAAGCCATAATTAAAGTTGAAAACACATTAATGTTGTCAGAGGTGACAGATGCAAAATTGTTATTTTCCAAACTCAGCCTTGAAACAAAGCCAGTGCTTAACAAATGATTACCCAGCAAAGCAGACTAATTTACACACTGGTAGATATGAGACAAGCTACTGCTGTGACACTTAGATGCTTTCATTGGTTAAGAATTTTCCTCTTCTAATCACAGCCTATCATTAACATCTGTTCCTGGTCTCAGTCCATTTTTCTGGAAACTGTCCTTAAAAAAACTGAGGTGACTTTTCAGCCATTACATCAGTGTTATCAGAACCACTTTCCTATGGGGATATGCATCTGATTCTTATGGAATCCATATACTAAATCAAAACAGTCATTTTTAGAATTTTGGGATTTTCTCTGAACCAAAGCAATTCTGTCTGAAACAGTCTGCAGTGGTATGAACTGCTTCAGAGCTGCAGAAGTCTCTTTAACATAGTTTATTTTTATTTTTGGTTAGCTTGTCCCACTAGTTCAATTCTAAAGCTCCCACAGGAAAGCTCTTCAGAAATGCAAAACATCAGACAGAAGCTAAAGAAAAGAGAGGGTGAGGTAATGTGATTCAAGACCCATAGCCTCCAACCAATAAGTATTTTACAAGGGCTTTTAGCGTTGTGGTTTTTGGAGAGACATTGAACTAACATATTAGCAGATGTCCCAGTGTTTTGAATGTTGCTTTGCAAGGTGCTTCTGCAGGGCTATCACTAGGGTACAGAAAATGGGGTTTTGGTCCAGGGCACCAAAGTTTAGAGGGCATCAAAATTTATTTATTTATTTATTTATTTATTTACGTGATTTCTACCCCACCTTCCTCATCCTTGGATGACCCAAGGCAGCTTACATAAAAGTAAAAAAAAAAACATGCATAGATTAAGCACAGCTATACCCACCAATACGCTCCCTAACCTCTTAAGAGAAATACACAACACGGTTTAAAAACTCATTAAAAAGATTAAAATAAGAGAATAAGAAGGGATACGAAAGAATTAAAAAGATACATAGATAAAAAGGTGGGGGAGAGTTAAAACAGACAGGTACATTAAGGAACAGGCCGAATTATATCAGCCAGCGGGACTGGGCCATCACAGCTGTCGGGCCCCACATCCACTGACACAACAGTGAATAGGAAAACAAAACAGCAATATCTCCTAGCCTCAAACCACTCCCATTTCTTTTTTTTTAAAGTATAAACTTATGTTTATGAGGGTTCACATCTGCTTCTTAAGGCAGAGCCAGCAACTCAACACTGTTGAGCAGTGGCAAATAACCTAACTCCCTAAAGGGGCCAACGGCTATGAGTGGATGAGCCCCTTTAGGTGGGGTGATGGTCCCCATTAGTGGAGGAAATACCACTGGAAACCATCATATTGGGCCCAATGGCAAAATGAGCAGAGGAGGAACCACTTCTGATTCCCAACGGTCATGGAGGCGGAAGAGACCAGTCAGATGGACTGACTGTGAAGGTGCACCTTGTTAATATCCTCAAAAATAACATTTTCAGAGAGGCTCACAAACCAAAAGATTTTAAAAAGTAATAAAATAATTAATATGCTGTGCAATAATAAAATGCAGAACATCTGGCTTATTCTAAACCTAGTAGCTACTGATTCGGTTGAAAGAAGAGAGTGCAAAAGCTGGCCTGAGACTTAACATCAAGAAAACCAAGATAATGGCAACAGGCCCTATCAGCACCTGGAAAGTAGACGGGGAAGAAGTAGAAGCAGTGACGGATTTTACTTTCTTGGGATCTAGGATCACTGCAGATGGTGACTGCAGCCATGAAATAAAGAGGCAACAGATTCTAGGGAGACAAGCCATGAGAAACCTGGGGAACATAGTGAAAAGTAGAGACATCATCTTGCAAACAAAAATCCGTATAGTCAAAGCAATGGTATTCCCGGTGGTAATGTATGGATGCAAGAGCTGGATCATTAGGAAGGCTGAGCGCAGAAGAATAGACAGACGCCTTTGAGATGTGGTGTTGGAGGAGAGTGTGGAGAACAAATGACAGTGAGGAGAACAAATAAGTCAATCTTGAAAGAAATTAGTCCTGACTGCTCCTTAGAAGGTCAAATAGTAAAGATGAAGCTGAAGTACTTTGGACACCAAATGAGAAGAGAGGATTCACTTGAGAAAGCCTTGGTGCTGGGAAAGGTGGAGGGCAAAAGAAAAAGGGGACGGCCAAGGATGAGATGGCTGGATGACATTGTGGACACAGCGGGCACCGAGCTGAGCGGGCTGAGGAGGATGGTGGAGGACAGGGGTGCCTGGAGATCA
>JAWDJD010000004.1:251319417-251444417 GCA_035047305.1 Bradypodion pumilum | reverse complement strand
ACTGACTAACAAGATCAAGGAATTCCAAGATGGTTTATTATCCTTTAAGAACAAGAAACTTAATCGTGACCGCAACGATTACAAGAACTCCAGGATTTACAAATGGCAGTTCGCTCGTCCAACCACTTTCAAACAAGTTACTTGGCGACGACCCCTGGAAGACACCGACTTCGAAACCACAGATTCAGACATCGCAGATTCTTCCGCAGATGAAAGGATCCGTGCTCCCTACAACACCAGGCTCCATCGGAACAAACAATCTACCACCAAACATAACCCTAGTTATGATTTTTAGGACAGCGCAATGTCCGCAAGAACAGAAGGAAATAAAACCTTCCTTAGTTTTCAACCTATCTCGGAGAGTCCTAATGGTGAGGGAAATGGAACTCTTAGATCTTGGTTTAGGGTTCGTACCTACTCCTAAATATTCTTCTTTCAAAACGCGTATTGACATTTATAAACTTATCCGGTTACTCAAATTATGCCTCTTCTTTAAGGAGACTTCTGGCAGCTCCAATCCATTCTCTCCCCGCTCCACCTTTTCTCCAGCTGTTGATAGTCCTGCTATTGAAGTGTTTCGTAGGGTTGTTCTTCGAGACATTTCTGCCCTAGAAGAACGTTACCATGTCAAGCATAATATATCTTTAGGTGACATGCATCTTCTTGAAAATTTGGGACATGATCCCGACATTATTTTTAAAGCAGCTGACAAGGGGGGTGGGGTAGTCGTTATGGACAGAATCAATTATATTGAGGAAGCCCATAGACAACTTTCGAATCCTCTTTTCTACAGCAGATTACACAAGGATCCTACACCACATGTGTCCAGCATTATTAAAACAGTATTACAAGAAGGACTTGCTTTGGGCTTCATTTCAGAATCCACTTTTCGCTTTCTTTACAAATCACACCCGCGAGTACCTATTTTTCATTTATTACCAAAAATCCATAAACTTCAATCCGGTTCGACCCTTGTACCATGTAGACCCATCATAGCTGCCAATGAAGGCCTTTTAGAACCAATTTCTGTCTTCATTGATCATTACATATGTCCCTTTGTTACTGACACCCCTTCCTATGTGAAGGACTCTTCTCATTTCATCCAACTTTTGGAAAACATTTCTGTTCCTGATGATTGTCTGTTGGTTACCATGGATGTGGCTTCCCTGTACACTAACATTCCTCTTCAAGAGGCCAGGATTTTGGTTGAGCATCACTTATCTTTACGCACTAATCCCGACCCTCCCACACATTTTCTTTTGGATCTTTTAGATATAGCGTTCGAGCACAATTTTTTCCGATTCCTAGATAATTTTTATTTACAGACACATGGTGTGGCCATGGGTTCAAATTTTGCTCCTTCAGTTGCCAATATCTTTATGAATAATTTCGATCTTACTTTCATCCTTAATCCTGCTGCTAATCCCTTCTTCTCTGACATTCTTATTTACAAACGTTATATTGATGATTTGTTTTTCATTTTTTCCAACCCAGCTTCTCTATCCGGTTTCCTAACTTGGATCAATTCTTTACATACAAATTTATCTTTCACCTATACTTCTAGCTCTGTTTCAGTCTCATTTCTTGATTTGGAAATTTTCATTGCCAATAATCACCTCAATATGCGCCTTTTTAATAAACCTACTGATAGGCATGCCTATCTACAATTCCATTCTTATCATCCGTTTTCATTAAAAAACAACATTCCATATAGCTTATTCCTTCGGGCAAAAAGAAACTCCACACTTGATTCTGATTTTAAATCATCTGCCATAAGCATCCGTCAGTCTTTACTCATCAGAGGGTACCCCATTCATGTCATTAACCACGCCTACCAGAAAGTAACCAACAGACCTAGACAGTCCATGTTTCAACGCAAAATAAAAAATATACATAACAATTAAATCTTTTGGTCCATTGATTTTACTCCGCTTGCACAACAAATAAAGAAAACTATACATCGCCATTGGCACATCTTAGATTCCATCTCAGGATGTAAAGATAAACCTACCATAGGGTTTAGGAAAACTAAAACCATTGCCGGTATCCTTTCAAAAACTGATTGTCTTCCCCCTGCCTCCAGCCCTTCAGTTCTTCCAGCTGGGCATTTTTCCTGTGGCCATTGTAAATTTTGTTCTTATATGTGGAGAACTGATGTCATTTCCATTCCTAACTGTACTTTTACACTTCAGCTCTCGCGGTTCTCGAATTGCAATTCTCGCGACATTGTATATATTTTAATTTGTCCTTGTGGGCTACCTTATGTAGGAAAATCTTCCAGACCACTCAAAACAAGACTCGGAGAACACATTTCACGTATCCGTAACAAGGTTCTTACAGCACCTCTTGTATCCCATTATGTTGATAAGATGCATGCTCCAACAGACTTAAAGGCTGCTGTATTGGAATCATTTTTACCGCGTAAATTTATTTATTTATTTATTGTTTTATTTTATTGTCAAATTTCTATACCGCCCACTCAGCCAAAGCCGACTCCGGGCGGTTCCATTCTACCAACAGGGAACGTTTTTTGTTACAACGTGAAGCTTTTTACATTCACCGTTTTTCTACTTTGCACCCCACAGGTTTGAATACGGAACAGGACTATTCGGCTTTTCTTTAAATTTGTTTCCCAGTAGTCTCTTTAAATTTATTTCCTAGCGCTCCCCTCTTTTCTGTTACTGCCTCTTTAATAGAATCTTTAAGAATTTCTTTCATTATTTTTACCTAATTGCTAATCCATGGTATTCTTTTCACATGTCTCCACCTTAGAACTATATTTAGCTCGCCTTTTTCCAGTTTGCTTAACGCTTCCGCCCTTCATCAGTTACTACATAGAGGTGTTGCTTAGCGCGTTGTTACAGGTATTATTAATATTTTTGTTAATCATAACTATTTAGCTACTGTTTTAAATCAGATGTTGTTTGATGCGTTTCTCTGTTCATTGTTACATTTATATTGCTTTATGGTATTGTGCTTATTACTGTCACTTCGGGTTTCGATTTTATTACAGATCTTGACAAAGATTTCGAAATATTCTCTACCGGAGGAATATTGATCTGTAACTGTTCTTCTTCGTACCTGGTTGGTGACATTTGCTCAGCCCTTCTGGCTGTTATATTTCTATTGCTTGTTGCACCCTTTGAACTGGACTACCTGACTTCACATGGATTATGGACATGGACTTTGAGTAGCGTCCTTAGCAATTACGCTACCCATCTACGTCGATACAGCTCTTTTGGCCGTCCTTTACAGTCTCGTAGCTACCTCGTTCCTCCCTGTATGCTTGGATGTTACATAGCCCTTCGGCGGTTTTTGCATTTTCGGAACTTGGCTTTCCGTCCATTCTGTTCTCGCATACACGGACTTCCATGGGATCTATGTTTTGAACCAGCCTGTATATTTGTTATTGCTCCACGGACATTTTACCTTATTATTAGGCTTCTACCTACTGACATACCTGCCTTTTTGGACATTTCATCTTGGTTTCTCCCACCCTTGTGGGTTGTCCCGTGGTCATTACCCATTTAGATTGTTATTCTACTGTTTGTCCGGTTCCCTAGCATTTTTATTAGTATTTTCTACTTGCATTTTCACTTATTAAATACACATTTTGCTAATATATTTTTGTTCTTTTGGGGTGTTTTCTCTCTCCACCTTGTCTTCTTGACACCCCTGCCATCCCCTTTCCACTACCATATAGGGCTTTAAAGGTCAAAACCAGCATCTTGAATTGCACCCAGAGGCAAACTGGTAGCCAGTGCAGCTCCCAGAGTAGTGGGGAGACGCGGGCATAATGTCCACATCCCATCACCACCCATTCAGCTGCATTCTGAACCAGCTGTAGCCTCCAAGTGGTCTTCAAGGGCAGCCCCATTTAGAGCGCATTACAGTAATCTAGTCTGGAGATGACCAGAGCATGAGTGACCATGAGTAAGGAGTCCCAGTCCAGGAGCGGGCACAACTAGTGGACTACTGAAAGTTGAGTAAAAGCCCTCCTGGCCACGGCCGCCACCTGCTCTTCTAGCAGCAGTCACGAGTCCAGGAGGACCCCCCAAGTTATGCACTGGGTCTATCTGGGGCAAGACTGCCCCATCCAAGATTAGAAGTGGTAGCTCACTGGATAACCCCGGACCCCTAACCCAAAGCCACTCAGTCTTGCCATGGTTCAGCTGAAGCCCATTGTCACCCATCCAGACCCCCAACGGCCTCCAGGCACCCAGACAGGACTTTGACCGCATCACTGGGGTCCCCACGGGCTGAGATGTACAACTGAGTGTCATCTGCATACTGATGGTACCACACCCCATGGGAATGGATGATCTCACCCAGCGGCTTCATGTAGATGTTAAAAAGGAGAGGAGAGAGCACCGAGCCCTGCGGCACCCCATATTTAAGGGGCTTTGGACTGGATCTCTCACTCTCCAACCCCACCAACTGGGTACGGCCCTCCAGAAAAGAGGAAAACCAGGACAACACAGCTTTTAGAGACTGAGTGCCCAAACTGCTACCCAAAACCAACTTATTAATTGGAAAATGCCAACATGGCAGGGGAAACTCTGTGCTGGTGGGGAGGAAGTGCTCCCATTGGGCTGCTGGGCAGATGGATGGGGCAAACTCTGGGATGACAGCACGTGCCCACAGAGAGAGCTCTGAGTTGCCCCCTCTGGCACATGTACCATAGGTTTACCACCACTGACCTAGAGGCAGTGGTGGGCATCAGCAGGTTTGCAGCATTTTGCTAGAACCGATGGCAGAAATTCTGGCTGGCCCCACCCATCCAAGTTTTGAAATAAAGTAGTCCTAATTCAGGTGCAACGCAGGGCTTTCCCCCTGGCCATGCACACCATACCACACCCACACTGTGGTAGTAAATTTTTTTGGAGCTCACCACACTGCCTAGAGGGTTTTGCTTATGCAGTCTATAGCACTAGGACACCCTTCTCAACATTCTGCATTGTGTTTCTCTCAGGCTTGGAAACAATTCATGTATTAATTTCTGGTGAGAAAAGTGAAGGAGCAGAAAGTTGCTTTCACATCTGTGAAATGCTGGGACTCTTTACAGAAAAGCAGAAGGGAAAGGATTATGTCCTACTCCTACCTTTGTCGACTCTCCCAGTCAGTGTCAGTATGCTGGAAGGTATTAGGGGCCACATTGCCATACAAGTGTAGCAAATTACTTCCTTATATAAATTTTATCTACTGAGAAAGGAAGAAAATAAAGGGACCCACCAAAGGTGCTGCCAATTCCAGTCATTAGGTGTGTATGGCCTCATCTCATGTGTATAATCCTATCTTGGATTTCCTTTTTATAAAAATATTATGAGAATGAACACCATTCAAAGATTACTTTCAAGAAGAATGTCAACCTGTATTATGTGAGAGGTATTTAACTGATGAAATAGGGAGTCATATTCTGGGATATTCCCTTGCTGGAAAACTGTGCTATTCTCTATGTAAATGTAGACCATCTTGATGGCTGCCATTGGTGTTGCCAATATTCAGCTTGGCATAGCTTTTTCTGCTGGCAAAGTGGACATAATCAGGCCTTGTGGAAGGACTTGTCTTGACATTGGAATGCATTACAGTATTTTAATCATTCTCAATGTCTCCATGTGCACCATGCCAGCTGACCCCCAGAGGGATGGTGGGCCAGCATTTCCAGAGTCAACATCCATGGGCTCAGCATCTCTTTGCTTGCACAGAACAACTTTTATTAAGGTATCAGCATTAGTTCCCAAAGTCATTTTTGCCACAGTCTCAGGGTGCTTGATTAAACTCACTAGCACTTTGGCCACATCCTTGTTCATGGAATATTAGTTCCATTGGACCTACTCCCAGGTCCAGGTCCATGGTAGGGGTGGGTGGGGTGGAGAAGCAGGTTTCCAGCTAGAGCAAGGAATTCGATAAATGGGTGGAAGAAGGTAAGTTCTGCAGTTCCCCTAGTCCAGTCCTTCTTCAGCTAGGCTTCTTCTAACTTGCCTTTTGTGTTCTGTGCTTGGAGTAGAATAGGGGCTGCCTTGGGGAAAAGAAGAGGTTAACAGATTCTGAGCTGACTGGAGTAAAAGAGAGAATCCCTGGCATCTTTTCTTCATTGGTGCAAAATGCTCTCCAGTCAGTGTCTCTCCATACCTCAGGTCCTTCCTCAAGTGATGGCCAACAATCCTCCTCCCTACCTGGCTTTCTTTTATCCCCATCTCAATGGCTTCACTCATCTGTTCCTCATTAATTGGCTTCAGCAGGGTCAGCTCATTCTGGAAGGCTTGATCCCTGGGGATCTCATCTTCCCCATGAATTGTGGACACAACACACATACCTCCCCTTTCTCACATTCTGAGAAAGTGAAGACAGCAGGATAGAAGTAAGGCCACATATAACTCAGATGGGTTATATAATGAAAGCCACAGGTTTGAGTTGGCAAGAGATGGACAGAGCTGTTGGTTATGCAACACTTTAGAAGTCACTCACTCATGGGGTTGCAAGAAGCTGAAGATGATTTCACAACAAGAACATGAGCAACAACATGGTCTCTGAATAATTGAAGCACACGTGTTATGTTAACCAAGAAGCAGATAACATTGAGTGAAAGTGCTGAATTGTTCTTTTGAAAATAGAGATTGAAAATAAATTAGCAAAAACTAATGTTGCATTTTTTTTGTCTGGGAGGTTATTATCAAAGTTATGTGTGTATCTTTCTGTTTCTACAAAATCACAGTGCAGAATAGAACTCCCAACCTTTGTCTCCTCGGCTAGATATCTAACTCAGTGAACTATCATATTCCACAGTTATATCAATGCCACAGAATTATATGAAATTTCCATTTTACCTTCCTATCAGATTTGTTTCTTGAGCTAAATTTAGGTTTCATTTGTGTCAGTGTGTTTTTTAATGAAGAAGAAAATGACCTCTCTTCATTTTGAGGATCAAAATAAATAGTAACTTAAAAATAGCCAAGACTTGACAATCCGATCCTCTCTAAAATGAGCTTCCACAACTTTTACAGGTTAAGATTCCAGACAAATTTTAACTGTGAATACAATACAAAAACTGCAGCACAGTCATTACTTACAGAGCTTGAAAGAACAGTACGCTTCAGTGATTTCTATAAAATGCAACAGTTCTTTTAGAATTGGAAGTAAAACTACCAAGTTGCTTTTCTTTTAAATGTATAAAGACAGTGGTTCAAAGGAGGGAAGCAGGGCTCTCAGTCTGGCTGGTTTCTAAATAGGTGTTTTATGCTCTAATGGGTTTAATATTCATATTCCAAGGAAGGCAGCTGATCTCAAAAAAGTTTTTAAATACTGCATGTAAATAAGATAGAGGTGGTAAACCATTGATTAAAAGTAAAGGTTTCCCTGGCTCAAAAGCCAGTTGTACCAGACTCTAGGGTGCAGTGCTCATCTCTGTTTCAAAGCCGAAGAGCCAGCACTGTCTGGCTTTCGTTCGAGCAAGGGAAACCTTTACATTTATGTTGTGGCAGGCATGACACATGGCCAAATTTGGCCATGCCCGCAGATTTGGCCATGCTCACAGAGGGGCATGGCCAAAATGTGTGTGTGTGGGGGCCCCAATAGGATTGTTCATTCAGGGGCCCAGAAATTTCTGATGGCAGCCCTGCCCAGCGAGAATGCTGCTCTTAGAAGCTACAAGCACTGGTCACCAGTACAGCCTTTTTCAGACATTTAGAATAGGGTTAACACAAATATATGAAGAAAGAAAAAGCTTTGATTCCTTCCTCACCATTCATTCCTTGTGGAGGACAGTAGTCTGCAACAGAGAGCCTACTCTATTGGGATGTTATCCTTGCAGTCCAGAATCCTGAGAAATCAGGGCCTCCAATGACAAGAAGAGGCGGCATATATAGAGGAAGCTACCCACGTCAGTGTATTGTTTTCACCAGAAAGGCAGCAGTGACACGGGGAGCAGAGCTAAGCATTTCTCTTAGGCATTTGGGCAAACCTTATCCTAGAGACCTCTGTAAGATTTAGATTCCTTTTGAGGAATCTGAGGTTTCTTCTCACAGAGATCAGAAAATATCCACCATAGAAGAAGTGCATGCTATAGTTTTGTGATTTCATGTTAGTTTGATTTCCTGTTGTGTTTCATATTTCTGGGTATTTGAGCAGGAAATCCCTCGAAAGAGGGAGCCATGTTGGTCTGTTCAGCAGGGATGGGTTGCATTTGAACCATGATGGGACCAGACTGCTGGCACTCAACATCAAAAAGGCTGCAGAGCAGCTTTTAAACTGACCCAAACTCTTGAGGGAGACTGGCAGTTGGAGATTATTGCAATGCGCTCTACATGGGGCTGCCCTTGACGACCATTCGGAGGCTACAGCTGGTCCAGAATGCGGCAGCCAGGGTGGTGATGGGGTGTGGGCGTTATGCCCGTGCTTTGCCACTGCTCCGGGAGCTGCACTGGTTGCCAGTTTGTCTCCGGGTGCAATTCAAGGTGCTGGTTTTGACCTTTAAAGCCCTATATGGTAGTGGGCCGGGTTACCAAAGAGACCGCATTGCCCTGAGGACGTCTGTCCGTCCAACCAGAGCGGACCGGAGGGGCTCTCTAATTGTTCCATCAGCCAGAGGGGCTCGCCTCTCTGGCACAAGGAGGAGAGCCTTCTCCGTGTCTGCACCGGCCCTCTGGAACCTCCTGCCAACAGAGCTACGTCTCCGGACGGAATTGCTGCCTTTCAGAAAAGAACTTAAAACCTGGCTGGCGGGTCAAGTGTGGGGTGCAGGTGGAAGGGTAACCTCCATTGGGTGGTTGGTGTAGAAGAACTCTTCCCCATGGTGCCTTTGGATCCTGCAGCCCTTGTTTTTAGGGGGTGGGTAGTTTTAACTGTTTTTAACATGTGTTTTTTAATTTTTATTGTGAACCGCCCTGAGTTGGCTTTGGCCGAGTGAGCAGTATATAAATGTGACAATTAAATTAAATTAAAATTAAATTAAATTAAACTGGGGGAAAGCCGACAGGAGCTGGGCAGCATCTGGTTCGGGAAAGTGTGTACTTGAGTAGTGAGGAGGATGCAAAAATTACTGAACAGAGCAAGGAGCTAGTCACCAGCACTCTAGCAGAAGGATGCAAGAGACAGTCTAACAATGCAACTGGACTCAAAAGACTGTATCAGGAAAGCATATATAAATGCTTGTATACAAATGCCAGAAGCCTCCGGAACAAAATAGGGGAGCTGGAATACTTAGCAATAGATAAGAATATTGATATTATTGGTATCACTGAAACCTGGTGGATGGATGATAACCAATGGGATACAGTTATCCCAGGCTACAAACTGTACAGGAAGGATAGGAAGGGGCAAACGGGAGGTGATGTAGCCTTGTATGTCAAAGAAGTGATAAAATCGTATGAATTGGAATATCTAGGTGATTTGGAGTCACCATTAGAAGCTGTGTGGGTAAGAGTACCAGGCCACAAGGATGGTCTAACAGTAGGCATATACTATCGGCCTCCGACCCAAACTCTTGAGGGAGACTGGCAGTTGGAGAATGTTGTAAAGGAGGCATCCAAGAAGGGAAGCCTGGTTATAATGGGGGACTTCAATTCCCCTCACATAGACTGGGTGAACTGTTGTTCAGCACATGATAAAGAGATAAAGTTCCTAGATATGCTAAATGATTGTTCCCTGGGACAGATGGTTGAAGACCCAACTAGAGGTACAAGAATCCTTGACTTGATCCTGAGTAATACTCAGGATCTGGTGCAAGATGTTAATGTGACTGATCCAATAGGGAACAGTGACCACAACTCAATTATGTTTAACTTGATCATAGACTGCAAGTCACTGATAAAATCTAACACTGAGACCTTAAATTTTCAAAAAGGAAATTTCCCAAAGATGAGGAAACTAGCAAAAAAGAAACTGAAAGGGAAAATTGAGAGAGTCCAAACACTCCAAGAGGCATGGAGGCTGTTTACAAAAACAATAACAGAGGCCCAATTGGAATGCATACCCAAAAGGAAAAAGGGCACTGCCAGTTCCAAGAGGACTCCGATGTGGCTTACAGGAGCTGTTCGGGAAGTGATCAAGAGCAAGAAAAGCTCATTTAGAAGATGGAAGGCTTGTCTGAATGAGGACAGCAGGCAGAAACATAAATTCTGGCAGAACAAATGCAAGGCAACAATCAGGAAAGCAAAGCAAGACTTTGAGGAGCGTATAGCTAAAAATACTCAGAGAAATAACAAAGACTTCTTTAAGTACATTAGAAGTAAGAACCCAACTAGGAAGGCCATTGGACCATTAGATGACAATGGAAGGCAAGGGGTTATTAAAGAGGAAACAGAGATTGCAGAGAGACTCAATGAATTCTTTGCTTCAGCATTCACTGAAGAAGCATGTGGATAAGGGGGATCCGGTTGACATTGTTTATCTGGACTTTCAGAAGGCTTTTGACAAGGTCCCACACCAATGGCTCTTGAATAAACTTACCAGTCATGGAATAAAGGGACAGGTCTTGTCCTGGATCAACAACTGGCTAAGGGACAGGAAACAAAGGGTAGCACTAAATGGACACTTCTCCAAGTGGAGGGAAGTAAAGAGTGGGGTCCCCCAAGGTTCAGTACTGGGACCCCTGCTTTTCAACCTCTTCATAAATGATCTAGAGGTAGGAGTAAAAAGCAAGGTAGCCAAATTTGCTGACGACACTAAATTATACAGGGTAGTGAAAACTGTGAGAGATTGTGAGGAACTCCAGGGGGATCTCTTGAAACTGGGGGAGTGGGCAAAACAGTGGCAAATGAACTTCAACATTAGTAAGTGCAGAGTGATGCATGTTGGGGCAAAAAAAACCAATTACATTTATAAACTGATGGGATCTGAACTCTCTGCGACAAACCAGGAAAGGGACCTTGGTGTCCTGGTGGACAACTCAATGAAGGTGTCAACCCAGTGTGCCTCAGCAGTGAAAAAAGCAAACTCAATGCTAGGGATCATTAGGAAGGGCATAGAAAATAAGTCAGCAAGTGTCATTTTGCCTCTTTATAAATCTATGGTGAGGCCCCATCTGGAATACTGTGTACAGTTCTGGTCTCCATACCTCCAGAAGGATATTATGGAGTTGGAAAAAGTGCAGAGGAGGGCAACCAGAATGATTAGGGGACTGGAACACCTTCCTTACCATCTGAGGCTGCAACGGTTGGGCCTTTTCACTCTTGAACGACGGTATCTAAGAGGTGACCTGATTGAAGTTTATAAAATCATGCATGGTGTGGACAAAGTAAATAAGGAAATACTGTTTTCCCTATCGCACAACACTAGAACTAGGAGACACTCAATGAAACTTTTGGGTACTAGTTCTCAAACAAATAAAAGAAAGTACTTTTTTCACCCAGAGGATTACTGGACTATGGAACTCCCTGCCAGAAGAAGTGGTGACAGCTGTCAGTCTTGACAGCTTTAAGAAAGGATTAGACAAGTTCATGGAGGACAAGGGTATCAATGGCTATAATTATGGATACTTAAGGACAACCTCCAGGTTGGAGAGATAGGCAGGATATCTCTCAATGCCATTTCCAGGGAATCCTAAGCAGGTGAAGGCATCTCCTTGGGAATACCCTGAAAGAAATGGTGAGCCACTGTGTGAGACTGTGTGAGACAGAATGCTGGACTGGATGGGCTGTGGCCTGTTCCAGCAAGGCTGTTCTTATGTATGTAGGTGGAATGCAAGTTGTCATCTTGGCTGGTGCTTGTTATCTCAATCAGTTAACAGCTTGAGAGTCACATTCCTGTGTTAACAAACCAATGCCACCCATCTCTATCATCTGCATTCTCAGGTAGTCATGATTTTCAGCGTATGCACTCAAGGCTCATGAAACAGACATGAAAATGTGAAAACACACAATGAAATCTGTTGGGTGTGAAAGTCCCACAATAATTTGTCTTCTTTCCTTTCTTTTCTCATTTTAATTTTTCCATCAGGAACCACAAACACTCATCTGGATACGAGTCTTATACTGGAGTTCTCAACCTTTTTAAGACAAGGGCTGGGTCACGCTCTCTCAGACAGCTTTGGGGGTCAGAGGCCATTTTGTCCTTCCTCCACCACATGGCACTTCTGGGTATGGTGGAGGCTGTGGGGGGCACATGAAATGGTGTCGTGGGCTGCTACCAGCCCACGGGTTGCAGGTTGAGAATCCCTTTTCTTATACCTTACCATACTCTGTGATTCTTATTGAGCAGATAGAATACCCTGCAACTAACCCAAGCCTGAGTTCTTGAAAGCTAACACCTGTGAGCTGCATTTAGTGTGAAAGGAACACTTTGTTAGTCATCATGACAAAGATTTATATGTACACAACATGCTGGAACATTTTAGCCAGATGTTACACTATGCAATAATATTCTAGACTTATTATTGCCCTAATCTTTCTTGCCAATTTTAAAGTTGTTCTTAAATATTTTGACCACCAATTCAGAATCAAAATTATATTTTCAGAGGGCTCATTCCCAATGATAGTAAAGCAGATAAACAAATAAGAAAAAAGAGACTGATGTAGATAACTCTGGGATAAGAACAACAAAATAAACAATTACTGTGTACCATAACTAACCATATATTCATGAGCCCTTTAGTTATCCTGCACCAGATGGTTTCAGAAAACACAAGCAGCTTCCTATGTCACTTTAGTAAAAGCACAATATTTTCTTTCTACTTCATTAGAAATGAAATGAAATGTACAAATAGCTATGCTGTTTTTCTTTTAAAAATAGCTGATATTAGTTAATCAGTGTAGCAGCTGCAGCATTTGTAACAATACATCCAGTTTAATAGGGATTATTTAAAAGTAACTTCAAATCTTAACGAGTTGAGACTATCAAGAGGCTGTAACATTCCTATTGTTATAGATAGAAAATAAACAAAACATGTATGTGGCATAAGAAAGCAAATACACTTATCTTTTAATGTCCAACTTATTCTTTCTTTCAAATGCTCTACAGGTACCCGCTATGGTAATGGAGTAGACTGTACAACCAGCAACTTAACGCCTAGTGTTGGGCAGTGGTAAATAACCTGACACACTAAAGTGGCCAATGTCTACAGGCGAATGGGCCCCTTTAGGTGGGGTGATGGTCCCCTCAGTGGAGGAAATGCGACTGGAAACCATCATATTGGGCCCAACGGCAAAATGAGCAGAGGAACTCTGGTTCCCAATGGTCATGGAGGTGGAAGAGGCAATGCCAGATAGACTGGCTGTGAAGGCACACCTTAATTTAATTTAATTTAATTTAATAGTCATATTTATATATGCCGCCCACTCAGGCAGAACCCGACTCAGGGCGGCATTACAACAAGTTCTAAAAACACATAAAAACACTTTAAAAGCCCCATATCCCACCCACTTTAAAAAACCCATATCCCACCCACCCATCCCACCCACTATAAAAAGAAGAAGAGAGAGTTCTTAATTCTTTACATAAGCCAGCAGGCGGGGACCGTGTTCCCATTCGGGCCCCATACCTGCCCTGCCAGCCAGGTCTTCAATCCTTTCCTGAAGGGCAGCAATTCTCTTTGAAGTCTTAGATCTGTTGGCAGGAGGTTCCAGAGAGTTGGTGCGGACACGGAGAAGGCCCTCCTTTGGGTGCTGGACAGATGTGCACCCCTAACTGATGGCACCATTAGAGAGCCCCTCCGGTCCGCTCTGGTTGGATGGGCAGACACTCTTGGGACGATGCTCTTGGGACCTTGATAATATCCTCAAGGCTGCAGCAGTCCATTGCAGTCCCATTGTTAAACCCTGCATGTCCCATTTCATATGTGCTACAGGAGATGGTTCTGTAATCATAGTGTGTGGGCCACCTTAAACAAATTCACGCCAATGGCATTTTTCCTGCTTCAGAAAAAAATGCATTCTCGGATACGAATTGCAGCTGACGACGACAGCTAAGAATATGAATTAATCCACAAAGAGAAGAAAATAGATCTAAATGCATTCAAAAAGAATAAAAATCATGTAAAACAATATGTAGAGATAAAGCAGGAGGCTTTTCTCAGGCATATCAGCAACTTTCAAGATCCATGGATTTGGCTATGGAGAGGTTTTCAACCAGTTCTTTAAGACAAAGTATTTTAAAACAAATTGTTTATAAGTGATACAACACATCAGCAATGGTCTACTACAATAAAAAAATCCACTTTCGATGCCCCACTGCCATGGAGAAGAGGAAGTGTTCAATATGCCAATATCCTGAAGTAGCTTGCTTATTAAACTCTTCATGATATTGGAAATTCAATCCAGAAGGAGCTGGACCAAATAGGATCACTTGAGCTTCAATATGCCATTTGGATATGAGGATTGTATTAAATGGTGCATTGCATCTCTAATCAACCCCAAGTGTCTTAATTTAGGTTGCAGCAACCTGCAGCAGAAGGACCCATGTAGATTAGCCCTATGTTTTGAAGAAACATAGCTGCGGTTGATGGACATGGATTTTGAGTTGCCAGCTCAGTAACTTTTTTGTTTCCCAAGAATTTAGTGTAAAAAACCTGAGAATGGGATATAAGAAAGGACATTTATCATGAAGGGGGAAATTGTGATGTACGGAGGGAGTCACGCCATTCACCATCAACAACAAAAGTTTATGAGTTGCAGAGATTCTGCTCCATGCACTTCTTTGATCCAAATCCATTTGGGAGCATCCAACAGTTCTTTCCCCTGGCTGTTTGGGGGTTAACATGCTGAGCCCATGAATCCCAGCACCTCCTAGAAATGGTGGAAGAGATATGTGCCATATCACACAAACAAATCAAACCTCTCAGCTGCCTCTCCCAATGAGTTTTTCCACCTATTCTGGGGCCTGAAGAAACATAGCAATTCCCTGAGACTCTCTCATGGTCTCCTCAAACCTGTCAACCCAAGTGGGGCTAGCATATGGTTCTGTCATCTCTGCTAACCAAACATCTCAACATTTTGACCTCATGGTTATATTAAATTACTGTAGAGGAGCAAGAAAACAATAACATTTGTATCAGCCCTTTGAAAAATTACACTCACAGAGTTCCTTAATGTTGGCCAGGGAATACTGGAAGTTTCCTCTAAAAATGTTATGCTCTTTTTAGAGCACAGATAGAACAAGTTCAATTATTGTGGCTGGTTCTGTTACCTTCTGTTTCAAATTAGGTTCATCTGGCAACTATGTTCATATGAAGGACATATCTAAAATTTCCTATTATAAGCTTCCTAGGAGGCACTACCAGAATTGAGACTGCATCACCCTGAGAACATTTGTCCGTCCCACCAGAGCAGACCGTAGAGGCTCTCTTATTGTGCTATCTGCCAGAGAGGCTTGCCTCTCTAGCACCATAAGGAAGGCCTTCTCTGTGTCTGCTCTGGCCCTATGAACCTCCTGCCAATTGAGTTACGACTCCATTCCGAGTTGCAGCCCTTCAGGAAAGAACTAAAAACCTGGCTGGCAAAGCAGGTGTGGGGCACCGGTGATGCAGTGACCCCCACCTGCTGGCTGATATAGCAATATTGCTCCCTTGTTCTTTTAGCTCAGGGGCACCCAAACTATGGCCTGTGGACTCAATTAGACCCCTGCATTGTAGGAGTCCGATTCATGTAAAGATCTCTAATCAGCCTCATTAGCAACAGTTTATAGCCCCAGATAAACAAAGGAAGAGTTTAAAAAGGTCTGACGAAGTCCAGCTTCATTAGACAGAGTGTGAGGAGGGAAACAGAGATAGAGAAATAGAGAGGAAACAGACACACACACACACTGCAGTTTGGCTGAACAAAGGAATCATAATGGCGTCTCTTTATTCAAACAGAGTATATCAGAAACAAAACTTAAGGCACATAGCCAATCAGAAAGTCAGAACCCAAATAAGGAGAAGAAAGGAGAAATCTTCTCCCTATTCTACGCATGCCCAAAATCCAGCGTTGTCTCTCATGCAGACAAAGAGGCCTTTGTTTACAAAATGTGAAGGCGACAGGAGACAGAAACCAGATACATTCCTACATGTCCTCCTTTTTCATTTAAATTTGAGAGAGGGACGGCTAATCATACCCCTGCATGTCATCATACTCCATAACTACTCTTCCATATACATCATCACTGTCCTCCTGGACATCGTACCCCTCCTGACTCCTGGTACCTTGTTCCGGAGGATGATACCTCATTGAGTACAATTGCCGTCGTGCAAAACTCGATGTCTCCCTTCTACGCAGTGGACATGTGTTACACATAGAAATAAGGTTAGGAATACAATTAATGCAAAAACACAAAGATATAAGGCAGATAATAATAATGAGCCCATAAAAGAAAACTTGTCTAAGGACAGATAAATCAGGCAACCAAGAAGTCATCCAATCAAATAGATTAACATCAGTGCATACATTGTTAGTAATGCTCTCCTGTAAATTCTGAAGTTCTTTCTCAATAGTATTATTCAGATCCTGGAATTTTACCCGACATCCCTGGTTCCCGACCAGTCTACAAAATCCTCCGGATTTTGCTAACAGGTAATCTATGGCCAGTCTGTCCTGCATTTGGTCTTGATGAAGCTCAGTGATTTCCATTTGAAGATCCCGTATGACCCTCCCTGTGGCATTGATTGATTTCTCCAGCCTACAGGTGAGTCCCAAAATGGACCTTCTATTCTCCTGGGAAATGACCCCTGGGTATGATCCCAAGGTGAGTGCTCCAGTGATAACACTCCCTATAGCTCTCCCCCAGGAGCTACCGTCAGAAAGCTGAACATCGATTATCACTTCATCATTGCAACCAGAACCCATCGGGCCGGCAGCAGCTCTCCGGCGCTGTGCATCTGCCCGAAGCGGCATTTGCACTTGTACGGGTAAGGTAAAATAACCCAATGCTGCACATTGATATTGTCCTGGATGGAAATTCGTGGCAACTCCATTAAAAAAGAACCACATGTTGTGATCCTTAATTTGCCATCCATTGCAAATTGAACCACTATCTATAGCAGAATAATCAGGAGTAAACATAGGAAACACATCATATATATCTTCAATAGTAGTGTTAAACAAGGTATAATTAAGCTTATAAGAACTGTTATAACTACCCCATAATCAATCAATCAATCAATCAATTTAATTTGTACCCTGCCCAACTCAGCACTAAGCCGACTCAGGGCGGCTTCACAACATATCATAGAAAATTACACAGTTTCAAAATTACAAAATACAATTCAAAAAAGAAAAGAAAAAATACAGCATACACTTAAACAAAGTTCATACGCAGCTGCCCCACTTCCCCGGGCCAATGAAATGGGTCCCGGGGCAGGCAACGCGGCGGCGGTAGCGGCAAGTCCGGCGTCTGCTCCTTTTCAACCCCTCCTGGCTCAAGCACGGGAGGGGCGTGGGCGACGCAGCTGCCCCGCATCCCCGGGCCGATGAAGTGGGTCCCGGGGCAGGCAACGCGGCGGCGGTAGCGGCAAGTCCGGCGTCTGCTCCTTTTCAACCCCTCCTGGCTCAAGCACGGGAGGGGCGTGGGCGACGCAGCTGCCCCGCATCCCCGGGCCGATGAAGTGGGTCCCGGGGCAGGCAACGCGGCGGCGGTCATAACCAAAAATAGTCGTCACATCCTGTATAATTGCCTACATTCCGCAAAACCCTTTGTGCTTGAGTCCAGTGCTTCCATTTACTATTCCAGACTCCAGAACTATGACAGCAGAAACAAAGTCCTTTAGTGTATTTCTTGAATGTCATGCTTCGCCAGCGGGTGTTGTTAAATTGTTCTGGGGGATTAGAGAAGAGTGTAGACCTATCAAGATGTTGCAAGTGTCCAATAACCAACTCAGGCGTGTTGAACAATGCCGGAAGAAAGGCCATTTGAGACACTGCCAGTGGATGCTCATAGTATAACGTTGCATTCTTACCATGAACCTCAAACATATAACTAGCATGACGAAGCCAAAAGTTGGGGTTGCCCCCATGAGTCATTGTTCTTACAGCTGGAAGCACAGTAAGAAAGAAAAGAACAAATGTCAGCAAATTTAGTCTACTGGTGAACCACCATCCTGGAGCTGAGTAACCTTCTTTTCTCTCCATGGGCGGATCGCTCGGGCAGGAATCCACACAGGTCCTGAGGTCGTAGAAACAGCTGCGTATCCTCATCCCCAGGTGATTAGAGGCACAGGACCTTTCCACTCAGGATCCGGTTGCTGCTGATAAACGACCAATGGCTTAGGAAGACACTCCTCGGTCCTGAAATGCAATTCGACTGGAGAGTGTGACCTGTTATGGGGAGCAAGAAGAAAATTAAGAGTATACAGTACTTTAGCAACAGCTGTAGGTATTTGAGCCACAGGAACCCCTCTATCTCCCACTTGCTTGTGTAACAAATTTTTGAATGTCAGGTGGGCTCTTTCAACAATCGCCTGTCCAGTCGAGTTATAGGGTATTCCATGGGTTAGCTTAATGTCCCACTGACGGCAAAAGTCCTGAAAGGCAGAAGAAACATATGATGACCCATTGTCTGTCTTCAGGCTTTTAGGTTTACTCATTACCGCAAACGAACGAATGCAATGTTGTATAACATGTCTGGATGTTTCCCCCCGTAAGGGTGTAGCCCATATAAATCCAGAGAAGGTATCAACAGCCACATGTAACTTAAAAAGCAGAGCCAAAGCAGGTACTTGTGTGACATCCATCTGCCATAGCTGATTGGCTTCTGTTCCTCGAGGATTAACAGCATCAAATGGCAGGAATATAGGAGACTTCGTACAGGAAGCACAGGATGACACAATGTCTCTAGCCTGTGACATAGGAATGGAAAATCGTTTATGCAAAACCTTAGCAGATCGATGAAACATTGCATGACTGTCAATGGGGTTTTCAAAGAGAGAAAAAACCTCAGCATAGTCCCGGAGAGCAGAATCTGCTCGTGCATTGCCCTCCGTCAAATAACCTGGGATCCTTGTATGAGAGCGTATGTGGGCAATGAAGAATGGGACCGTACGGTTGGAAAGAAAACCTTGAAGCTGTTGGAATAAAGCAAAAAGATCCCTATTCATCGATGGAGACAAATAAGCTTGAGCTAAAGTAAAAACAAGGCGGTAAACATATTGAGTATCCACAATCAGGTTAAAATGCACATCAGAAAACGTAGAGAAAGCAAGTATGACCGCTGCCAGTTCCGACCGCTGGGCCGATGCTTGAGGTCCTGTAAAAACAACCTCCCATTCCCCAGTAGGACCCTGCCATGTAAGTACTCCACGGGAGGGGGAGCCATCCGAGAAAAGAGTAACGGCATGCAAGATAGGTTGCATGCAAAGCGGGGATGACAGGGAGTAAGAAGTGAGATTCAGCAAGGTAAACCGCTTATCCTTGGGGGGGTTAAATTTAACTTGTCCCACAAAGTCCGCCATGGCCACCTGAAATGCCTCAGAATGCTGTAGCAAGGCGGTTAGCTGATCCTGCGAAAAAGGAAAACAAACAAAGTCAGCGTCATAGCCAGTCAAATGCTTTGCCCTAGTACGGCGTTTAAGGAAAAGATCAGCAATCGCATCAGGTAGGCGATAACAGTTTTTCGAGGGAGTGTGCGCCAAGTGTAGCCATTCCACTATAGCCACCTTCTGAGCATTGACAGGCGCGAACAAAACAGCAGTGGGCAGCCCCGGTGTGGGAAGAAGAGCGCATGCCAGCGCAATGGTGCCTGAGGGCACCCGATCCACAGCAATGGTATGCAGCTTTTCATTGAGGCGTTGAAGAGCTGTACGCATCTCCGTTGTGCAGGGAATGATGTCCGCTGGAGAAGTGTGTCCAGAAAGAGCAGCAAAAAGTGGTGACAGTTCCTCAGTGCTTAGGGCCAAGAAGGGACGAGCCCAATTTATGTTCCCTAGCAATTGTTGCAATTGTACAAGAGTGAACTGCTCTGGAATAGCTATTGTTGGCAATAGCGGAGTTGAAGCGGTAGCTGAGAGCCTATGTCCCAGATATTGGAATGGATACATCCGCTGCACTTTTTCAGGAGCTATGATCAAGCCCGCTTGTTGCAAAATGTCTGCTAGGTCCTGCAGGTGTTTCTCCGTGACTTGTGGACCATGTGATAAAATGTCATCGGTGTAATGATATACTTTAACCTCTGGATGACGTTGCCTGAAAGGTTCCAAAGCCATGTTCACAAAATGTTGGCATAGAGTCGGCGAGTTGGCCATACCCATAGGCAAGACACACCATTCAAACCGTTGAGTAGGATGTTCATTATTGTATACTGGCAATGTAAATGCAAATTTTTCTCTGTCTTGTGGCGCTAGCAAGATTGTATAAAAACAGTCCTTCAAATCTATGACCATGAGTTGATGATCTTCAGGGACCATGTTCGGATTAGGTAGTCCAGATTGTAGAGGTCCCATTGGCAAGATGTGCTCATTAACTTTTCTCAAATCATGCAACAATCTCCATTTTCCAGACTTCTTTTTCACCACAAAAATTGGAGAGTTCCAAGGACTAGTGGTTGTTTGAATATGTCCCAGATTTAATTGCTCCTGTACAAGGGCCTCCGCCGCCTGGAGCTTTTCTCTTGAGAGCGGCCATTGATCCGTCCACACTGGCGGGGTGTTTTTCCATTGTAGTGGAAGTGCATGCAACGGCGCTGCAGGGGAGGCCCGTATCAAAAATTTGTCTGCAAGGTACACCCTATTTTAGCCATGAGATCCCGGCCCCACAGAGTAATAGGAATATCCATAATCAGGGGGTGAAGAGAAACTTTTGTTCCCCCTGAGGTCTCAAAGACGATTGGATGAACACTCTGCTGTGCTGGCTCGTACCCGCCCACCCCAAAAACTTCCCTACAGGGGCGGACGGCCCATCCAGTTGGCCAATCTTTTTTTGCCACCACTGAAATATCGGCTCCCGTATCGATTAGTCCAGACACTGTACGTCCACCCATAATCAGCGAGCGGGTCGGTCTATCCTCGGTGATTTGTATCACCGCCATAGCTGCTGTTACAGTCCCCTCCTGGGATGGAGTTGCAGTGGTCCCTAGTGGGAGCAGATGAAGGCGTCCTACAGGTTGTCCCTTAGGCAGGGTGAGATGTTGCGTGGCTGATGCAGGGATGACAATTTCCTGGTGACCCAATGTAACTGACCCTGCTGCAATGTGTACAGAAGCGGGTAAGGCGTCTGGGCAAGGAAGAACAATGCCCACCATGCCCTGGGGAATAACATCATCAACCAGTGTGGGAAGAGCCTCCACACACCCTGGCATAGTAAAAGTACAGTCCTTAGATAACCTCAATAAAAGCCCTTCTTTTAGAGGATGTTTTTTTCTATATCGTGAAATCATTTCTTGGGCAAGTTCCATATCTTCTTCCATCTCTTCCAAAACCTCCGCTATTGCTTCCTCCCTGACTTCTGGTAGCCCTATTATTTTGCCTGGGCCCGAGCCTGGCCCGCACTCCCATTTCCCTGCTGCTGTGGAGAAGAGTCAGAGTCTTTGTGCTGAGCAGCTGAGGGGTTGGCATTAGGATTTGAGCGGCACTGATTGGCCCAATGGTACCCTTTCTGACAAATGGGACATTTCCTTGAAGGGCGTGCTGCCGGCTTTTGAGAGGAGCGACATTGTGCTTTAAAATGCCCTTCTTTTCCACAGCCAAAACAACGTTTGTTTTGAGCCTGAGTTGTGGGCAACTGAACTGCAGCTGCCAGAAGTTGAGCCTTGTAACTGTGAGTCCCCAAATTTTGACAAACTTTCATCATGTCTGCTATCGATGTGCCTGGCCGAGCATAAACAGCTGTCAGAGCACCCTTACAATCCTCATTGGCATTTTCAAAAGCCAGTTGTTTCATGAGCATTTCCCGTGCCGGGACATTTTCCACCTGGCGGCTGAGGGCAGTCATGAGTCTGTTAATGAACTCAGTGTAATCCTCTTTAGGCCCCTGCCTTATTGCTGCAAACCCAGCAACTGAGCTATCCCCTTTGGAAGGAATCTTACTCCAGGCGCGCATGACTATCTGTGCAGTATCTCCCAACTGGGCATCAGTGAGTGCCAACTGCTGTGTGGGGTTGGCAAAATTTCCCTCCCCACATAACATATCCATCGTGAGTGCAGGGCGTGTGCGATTTACCTCCCAAGCCACATCCCTCCACTCTTGCAAGCAGAGCATGGCTTCTGTAGCGGGCAGGAGTGCTTTAATCATCTGTTTCCAATCAACTGGTAGCAATTTTTGAGAAGCAATGGCTTCCAACAGAGCTTTTGTAAAAGGTGCATTAGCCCCATAGTCACGTATGCTGACTCTCAGTTCCTTCAGATATTTGTAATGGAGGGTTTCATATCTATCTGGGATTGCCAGTGCATTGCCAACAGCCGGAGCCCCCCTGATCACTGGGTATATCTCAGGAGATTCCACATCCAGCACAGCTGCAGTTAAAGCAGCAGAGAACAGGTCTTTTGTAGGGCTAAAAGTGCTTGATTGCTGCAAGGCAGGATATAATGTCCCATCTCCTTTTCCACCCCCATCTCCATCAGGGGGCTCATGCTGTTGTTTCTCATATGATGGAGGGGCCGTTGGACTCCCTCCCTTGGCTGGAGGCAAAAGCTGTGGAAGGGGACCAGCAAGCTGCTGAGACAATAACATATTTCTTGGAGTAAGTCTTTGAAGACAGTTTCTGACTTCACTCCACATAAATTGCACTGATACAGAAATTCCTTCATGCTTTTGCAATTCATTACCAATTTGTTTCCAATGTGTTAAGTCCAAACAATCATCATATTTAACCCAAGGACAGGTTTTTCCTACAACTTGGACAAGCTTTTGTATTTCCTTCTTATCAGCTCGTCTCCCATTCATATGCAAAAGATCTGAGATATCTTTACAAAGCTCCTGCTCTTGCGAAGCAAACACACACCCCATAATAAAAATTTTTCCCACTCACCCTGTTGTAATTCTCAAGCGCTTGATTGGACCTTTCCTCTGGTCGGACCTTTTCTCTGGTCGTGAGTGAGTGAGACCTTGTCCCGGTCGCTAATTATGAGGTGTTAATTGCTAATTGCTGCTTCAAAGCATTCCTTTGAATTTCATTCAAATGCCTCGCGACGGGGCGCCACTTGTAGGAGTCCGATTCATGTAAAGATCTCTAATCAGCCTCATTAGCAACAGTTTATAGCCCCAGATAAACAAAGGAAGAGTTTAAAAAGGTCTGATGAAGTCCAGCTTCATTAGACAGAGTGTGAGGAGGGAAACAGAGATAGAGAAATAGAGAGGAAACAGACACACACACACACTGCAGTTTGGCTGAACAAAGGAATCATAATGGCATCTCTTTATTCAAACAGAGTATATCAGAAACAAAACTTAAGGCACATAGCCAATCAGAAAGTCAGAACCCAAATAAGGAGAAGAAAGGAGAAATCTTCTCCCTATTCTACGCATGCCCAAAATCCAGCGTTGTCTCTCATGCAGACAAAGAGGCCTTTGTTTACAAAATGTGAAGGCGACAGGAGACAGAAACCAGATACATTCCTACACTGCATATCATTAATGTGGCCCATGGTGAGCACCCAGGCTCATCACAGACCACCCGCCTCCACCACCTGACATCAGCAGCAGCAGCGGCGATTGCACTTTGTCCTGTCTGCTCCAAGCAGCCTCTTGCTTGGTCCCATCCCCTCTGAAGCCTTTGCCAAAGTCAATCGCTGTGTTGGGGAAATCTTCGGAGCCTCCTCTGTTTCAAACTCCGTGGTGCTAGGAGAGCCCCCTGCACGCCCGGGATGATGTCACCACAGCGCACCAGGTTTACCCTTCCAGCGCCATGGATTTTGAAAAAGAGGAGACTCCGAAGATTTCCCCAATGTGATGATTGGCTTTGGCAAAGGCTGCAGAAGGGATGGGACTGACCCAAAGGCTGCTCGGAGCAGCCCAGACAAAGCGTGAACGCCACCGCCACCACCGCTGTTGACATCAAAACTGTCAGCAGCGGGAGCAGCCCACCTCTGGCCCCCACAGCTGTGTGTCGGAGGCAGGACCAGCATGCAAAAAAAAAAGTTTTGGAACCACTGTTTTAGCTGTTTGGGGTAGCTCTTGTAGTATTTTTAATTGGGTTTTTATGGGTTTTAAGTTTTAGATTGTGGTGTTGATTTTAATGTTGTGAGCCACCCAGAGTCAGTTCGAGTTGGACGGCTATATAAATTGGACAAATAAATAAATAAATAAACTGGCTTTATATCCCAGCTTCTCTGGAGCAAACACACGCTGGGATTGCTTAAAGAGTGTTGGAAATGGCTTGTAAATAGTACTACTTAGTATTTCTTCTACTAAAATATCCCAAGGTACAACAGTTTGGGAAGTGAGACAGAAATCCAGAATAAACAGCTGAAAAGCAAATTGACAGTTTTGGTTCAGATCGGAAGCAACCTGATTTATTATTAACTTAACTGGATAAATTTTCCATAGATTATCATAGATGGACTCCTGATGGTTGCTGAAAACTTCCTTCCAAAGGAGCGTTAAAATGTTTTGATTTGGAAGAGCAATTTATTTATTTGGGTTGCTGAATTAGTAATACTTAGGCATATTATACATGCATTAGTAAAGAAAGCAGGTTTGTTAAGCCTCTGTAAATTAATTTCAAAAAACCATGGTTCTGAAACAGAATATGTGTAACACTGTGTAACAACACATGGGATATCATTAAATAAATTAAGCATCTGTTCATGTAGTGCTTGGTTTGTTAAAATTAGCACCTGACTCATAACATTTGACTGTTTTATTTACAGCATCCTGCTAGCTGTAAGCTGGGCACACATTTGTGGCTCTGAATCCATATGTGTCCTTTATATTTCAATATCCCACAGAACAATCCTGTTTTATATTGATTTTGAAATTCTGGCTTTTCCCAAGCAACAAGATTTGAAACATCCTTCCAGAATTCCACTTTGACCTGTAAAACAACTGATCATGTGAATTACATCCTGAGATACACTCCTGTGTAAAGATGCACATCAAGCATTGCCTCTCCTACAGAAATTTAATAGGTGAGACAAGATTAGAGAGGTGATTTCATAGTAGCCCACAGGCTTCTGTTAAATATCTAAGATTTCTGCTTTTATCTTTTCCTAAAATGATGACTAGTCTCTAGTTACTGTTGTGTTTTAGGATACATAAGCATGGCTGCAAAAATGGAGACTAAATACAACTTTATTCTGCAAATTTCCCTGAACCTTTTGGGGGAAACACAATCATACAACTCCTCTTTAAGTCACTAAGTGTTTAAAGCCATTCCCTAAATTAACAACACCTCAGCACTAAAGGAATATCAGTAAATTACAAACTTTTACTACAGTTACCAAGTTAATCTTGAGATAGACTCTGCATTGACAGGGCAAAGTGACAATTTGTTGACACTGTGAAGAAGATATTTCTCTTCTGTTGCCCATTCTCTGGAATATTCTACACACACGCACACACACACACACACACACACACACACACACACACACACACACACACACACACACACACACAGAGAGAGAAACAAAACTGATTTATTTTATTTATTTATTTTTGCAGTTCAGATGCATGATTAAAACATTTTTATTTGCTGTAACATTGAATGATTTACAACATCTGTCATGATTTTTAGCTCAGGGCTTATTCACTCAATTGCACAAATCTTATTTTAGTACTGTATTATGTTGCATTTTACTTCACTTAGATAGTTTATACATAAATAGAAGCTCTAGAAATATTCTTTGATGCATCCATCTCACTTTGTTTTGTCACAGACTATCCAGGTTTTGCAACCAACAGTGGGAAAAGGTAAAGGAAAGAATGCATCTGCTACTCCATTTCTTAATACAGAGGTTACCAAAATGAATATGCATTTTAAGAAAAGGAAAACACTGTAATAAAATTGTAATACTCATTATATACCAATAACAAAAGATGAATACAAATCACGTTTGACTTCTGCAATTTGAGAGGTGCTCAAAAGTGTTTACCATCAAAGTCCAGACACTTCTGATTATGGCAAACTACATCGAGCAACGTTGACCAAAGTGTCTACTTGTATTGCTCTCTGCGCATAAGAACAACAATAAAGGACTAATTGTATGAACACTAATGATCAGAACATAAGAACAGCCTTGCTGGAACAGGCCACAGCCCATCCAGTCCAGCATTCTGTCTCACACAGTGGCTCACCATTTGCTTCAGGGTATTATTCCCAAGCAGATGCCTTCATCTGTTTAGGATTCCCTGGAAATGACATTGAGAGATATTCTGCCTATCTCTCCAACCAGGAGGTTTTCCTTAGGTATCCATAATTGTAGCCATTGATACCCTTGTCCTCCATGAACTTGTCTAATCCTTTCTTAAAGCTGTCAAGACTGACAGCTGTCACCACTTCTTCTGGCAGGGAGTTCCATAGACCAGTGATCCTCTGGGTGAAAAAGTACTTTCTCTTATTTGTTATAATAACATAAGCATCTGAAAGCTATTTCTAATCTTAAGGGCAAAGTCAGTTTCTTTGACACTTTTAGGTTCCAACCAGCATTGTTTAATATACAAACCTTTAACTTGGTTACTGCTGCAAGGCAATATTTTCCTTGCTCTCTCTCCTTGTTATTTGTATTATTATGCAAACAAAAATTCTCACATAATCTTGCTTGTAATTTCATTCTGCAGATTTGTTGTGTCAAAGACAGCAAAAGGCTAGTTTATGTATCATAATTAATATTCAGGTAGATTCTTTTCACTTTTTAACTCAAATGCCCTCAAAGAATATTTCTTCAACATATTTCTCTGTTTCTTTCTACTTTGATTCTAGGTCTGCAGCTTTATAACCAAATGATGCCAGAAATCTTTCCCACTGAACATTCATCTTTTTCTTATGTGGTTACAGAAGGTAGTAAAGTAAGGTAGTAAAAGATAAAGGACCAGTGTGCACCTGGCAATGAGGTGTATATACAGGTAAATCATGGGTAATCACAGCTGTAATACCTTCTTTCCAGCTGTTCCTCTCCCTGCTGGTGGATATGTTGCCAGGAGTTACACTGTATAAAATGTCATAATAATAATTATTACTACTTCTGTTACTATTAGGAGAAAACAATGTGTGTCAATGGTCGAATCAGCAAAAACAGTGTTTAAAATTAAGGAAGAGGTATCCACAATGCAATGGGATTGTTTTGATATGTTGACTTTCTCACCAACATGATAGTATTTATGAATTCTGTCTGATCCAAGTGAAACTGATTGTATTACTGTTCTGACTTTCTATTTTCCAAAGTCATTGGACATTTCCTAAATTAAGTTCCCTCAGGGTCATTTTCATTCTGGAAAGAGAGTGGTAGAAATGTAGAACCTGAAAGTAGTTCAGTACATGTAATTCTCCTTCTTCCTTGTCTAGGTCAGACATGAAGCTGCCAAAATGAAACCACCTTTGGTGAATTCATTCCGTAGTTCCTTTTACCTGCCCTAGTGTGCGTAAGATTAACCAGCACAAGGTTGCTGTTGCCCCAGATATACCCAACTGTGGTTCAAAAATACCACAATCTTCAAGGAGGCTCTTTCTGTATACCCAAGTACAAGTAATAATTGTGCCAGTAACAAATTGCCTTAGAGAGAGAGAGAGAAGGAAGGAGTAGTCAACAGACTGTGACTCAGTACTTTGTTGTGGGAAACAAGAGTTTCACTGAAAGATGACAATAAATCTCTTGATTGGCCTGGTTTGCCATGCTCTATCGGCAGCATCTTGGTTTTCTTTGTGGGTGATGAGTTGTGATGAGTAAGGCACAGTAGTGTTTGAAAGTGCAGATCCTTATCCCAATGGTGCCTATAGCCAGTACACATGCATGCATGCACACACAAACATCCAAGAAGAGTCCAAAACTGCTGGTGGCAGGAAGTCTTTATCAATAAATGAGAAACAGCATACCCGTCAAGTGCAGCTCCAGAAAATATGGGAACTGCACAGGCCCGGGCACGCATGCGCCACAACAACTCCTCTACGCATGCGTTGAACCCCTTTGTGCATGTGTAGAACTCCTTTGTGCATGCTCAGAACTTCCTCTGATGGGCACACATGCACAGTAACCCCTTTTCCCGCCATTCAAAATACAGGATGGCAGCGGGAAAGGGGAGGAACGAGCGCTGAAATACGGGAAATCCCAGCCAATACGGGATACTTGGTAGGTATAGAAACAGGCCTTTTGCCAATGTAATGATTCTTAATTGTCCATTCAAAACCAAATTGCCTTTGAATACCTTTTATTGCAGCAAAGATCTCTGGCAACTATTTCTGGAGAAATTCCTTTCTCTCTCAGCTACAGTAAAGACTGCAGCTAAGCTTAAAGGGAACAGGTAAATCTGTAGAGCAGGAGATGACATTATAGACCCTGCTATTCAGAAAGTCCCCATAATCCCAATAAACTGCTGGTTAAGAATGGCGCAGTGCCATTGAGCAGTATGGAATACTGCTAACTTGCAGTAGAAATTGCAAAGCAAGAAGGCAAGGCCCAAAGATGATGGAATAAACTGGAAAAGAACGAGTGAGGTAAGAACTACACCACAAAGCTTCATGTAGTCACTGCCTTTTTCGGTTTGTTCCATGGGACAGAGGAGAAGAGTGAGTGTTGGAAAGGCAGCCTGAGAAGGGGTAGCATGGCAGTGCATATGACACTAGGCACAGGGGAACTGAGAGAGAGATGTTGAGATTCATGAAGATAAAATAACCGAAGTAAAACAAATTATTTACAAGTGGTGTGGAGTCCTAGCTGTTGTGTGTGGTTATGGCTACACCATGTCACCAGATGGTGTTTTATGAAGCTGCCAAGAAGTTACTTCTGCCTTCAGTTTGGAATTTTCATGATGTTACTTTTGCACTGTGTAGCAACCTAGCATCAACCATTGGACAACCTTTTGGCTGACTACAACACTAGCATTTCATGATTCAACACTTTCATGCTGCTGTTTCTGGTTACGGCCATTGCAATTGCTATGATCATTGCTTAGTTGACTTGCTGTTTCTTTAGCAATTATAAATCTAGCAATTATATTTTTTTACTGGACAGGGATGCTAAGCCTATGCCCAACCCTCTTCATTTTATCTGGACATGGGGCCACCTGGGTTGCCTCAAACAGAATCAACCCAGGTAGAGTTTGGATGGTGAACAAAATGGTAACTACCAGCTCAAGGGGCTCCTTTTCATTGTTGAAAATATTTGAGTTCATAGCGGGGGGCTTTTTGCAACTCCCATAATTTGCAAAGTAGCTTGCTTTGTTTTGTGATTGGTCTTTCATCATCATCATCATCATCATAGTTCATCATAGTTTTATTTGTACCACACTTCCCTCAACCCAAGAGTGACTCGAAGCGGCAAAAACAACAGTGGCAAAGCAATACAGAACAATACAATCATACAAGGTAGATAAATCATAAAAAATCAATAATACATATCAGCTTCCTTAAATATACAATAAATACAGTAAAAAGAACATCAATACAAAATGATCCATATCAAAAATACAGGAGAGATAAGAGAACAACATCAAACCCCCCTCTATAGTCCAGCCTCAGGTCTACTATGAAACCGACAGCACCTAACTCCCATTCTGCTGCAGCGGTGGTGGGGCAGTATCTCCGGCATCCTTTATACTCCCCACCTGGGCGGGCCAGGGGGTGGTGGTGCTGGGCGCAGCTTCCTCCTATCCCGACGCCATTGATGTGAGCCCCGGGAGAAGCTCGCAAGTCCTCCAGCTGCGGCGGTGGTGGGGCAGCATCTCCGGCATCCTTTATACTCCCTGCCCGGGTGGGCCAAGGGGAGAGGCTCAGCTAGGCTCCTCTTCCCTCCCCTGACCGGTTAGGCCAGAGGAGGGGGCCAAAGATGGTGCGGGCATCTCTGGTGCACTGCCGGTGGCTTTTCCAAGCCCCACTGCAAAGACAAGGCTCAGCTGGGCACCTCTTCCCTCCCCTGACCAGCCGGGCCAGAGGAGGGGGCCGAAGATGGTGCCCTTTCCCTCCATTATTTGAAGCCTGATTTCCCATACAGGAAAGTCTTTTTCCACGCTAGTATCATTCAGCTCTAATCAAAGGCTGATGTTGGTGTGGCATCATAGAAAACTGAATAATTGAGATATTTCAGGAGTCTCTTGCAAATAATGAAGAAATAAGCTGGGGCAAAGATCAGAAGATAAGGGAGGGAAAATATGGAATGGTTTCATATTACTATCTAGAGAAACTGGAAAGGCCTACAGCAGTGATGGTGAACCTTTGCACTCCAGCTGTTCTTGGACTTCAATTACCAGAAGCCCAAGTCAGCACTCCTGCTGATCACGGCTTCTGGGAATTGAAGTTCAAGAACATCTGGAGTGCCAAAGTTCACCATCACTGGCCTAGAGCAATCTTCGATAACAGATTACCTGAAGGGGAGATCACAGTCAAAGTCTGAAAGCAATATAAAGCAATAAAGATATAGCCAGTACTAAAATCCTTAGCATTTCATACACCCAAATAATTTATGGTATGGATTTGCAGGTATTTGAGCTGGAAGCACTGAGTTTTGGAATGCCGTTCACAATGGCATAACTGACCAATTGCCAAATCTTGGGTTTGTAGTTGATCCAGCTGGCTGGAGGTTGGCTGGTAAAGTTTTAAAATTCTTTCACAGATGGTCCTCTTGGGTGTTTGTGCTACTCCTCATCTGTCACAGGGTTGGTGAACAGTAAGTGTGTAGATCCTCACCTGTCTCATCACATGCATGGGTGAGTGAGTGACTGGAAAATTATCTGAATTTTGTTGTGCTCTCAAGAACAGAACAAGAAAAGAAGAAGAGGCTTTGCAGGCGCACCCACCCAAATAAAGACTCAGACACCGTTATTGGATTAAAGGCATTGGGTCACTTTTATTGAATAATGCCCTAGTCCGAATTATAACTTTCAATTGGTGTATCACTTGAAAGCCGTGTGGCAATCCCTTGCCAGAATAGGGCCAGGCCCTATTCGGCGGGGTGTGATCACGCACCACGCCCAAATGGGCCGCCATGCCCCATGCCGGGCAAACTGTCAATAGGGGCGGAAACCCCAGGGGAGCAGGTCTGCACAGCCCCCGCCCGAGTCCTGCGACTGGGGGGGTAAGCAGGGGCCTGGTCACCCGCATTCATGGCAGTGGGTAAGGTAACGCTGCCACCCCCCGTGGGGCACCCACCCAAGCCCTGTGGCCTGATGGCGGCCCCATAGAGGAGGGACCAAAAGAGTACCAACAGCGTCGGAGCAAACTTCTCTGCTCCGTCTCTGTTCTTAAAATGGCAGCGAAGCTGCCTCATGGCCACCCCTTTTATAAAGGGATGGCCATGCCCCCTAACTAACCTGGATGTCTTTGTCCAGGATGGGTGGGGGCCCGCAAAGAGTGTGGCGGCCATTTTGGCACCACGCTTGCATTTGCACAAGCTAAGCAACACTACACAAAGAACACTTGGGCACAAGTAACACTTTTAACCCAAGGGATGCAAATGCTACAAAATGGCCCAGGTGGTTTTCATCGACCTGCCAGTGGTAGTTGTGCAGCTTTCATGAATAGGATTCTTGTAACTTTATGTAGATGCAGGATGGTCCTCAGAGCAAGTCATGCTTTCCCTTTTAATTCAGACATCCACATTCAGCAAAGACCAGGAGCTGAATCACATAACACCAAGAGGAAAAAAATATTTTTCTACTTTTTTAAATAGAACCAGGGCCTTCGCCCTCTTTTCACTTTCCTTCCATTAGAAGCAAATCCCCCTTGTCCTTTTTAATTTTTAATTACCATTGTCTGTTCACCTTTGTTTTACCCATGACATCTTCAATTTAAACAGTATCAGAGAGGTTGATGTGAACAGTTTTCTTTTCAGCTTAAGTGACTGCAGCTCGTTTAGTTGTTAATTATGCAGGGAGGTTTGCATGGCTGCGGCTGGTAATTTGAATATGCTCCCAATGTCAGGTCTGTGTCTGGGCGGCTGAGCTTGTAAAAGGATTATGATGTATATATGGTTCATGGCTAAGAGGGCTAATGAAAGAACCTCATTTAATCAAACACAATTAATTAAACGAACTTATGATATTAACCCATCTTTCCATGCATGTATAATTTATATTAATTGATCCTCTGCATTGAGGTTGACCAATCAGGTAGCCTGCTGATGGCACATGAAAGAGAAGAGCTACCATTAGCACTAGTTTGATGCAAACCATAATTGATGGGTCAGTGTGTTTTAGGGATGTAGCTAAAGCTTTGTTAATTGTCATAAGAAGTTCAAATTGATTGTGTCTGCATTAGTACATAAATTTAAATTGATTAATGTTTTGTTCTAAAATTAATGTCTGCACTGGATGGGGTGATACAATGCTTTATTTATTGGATTCATTAATGCACTTAGAGAAAAGGGGGAAATAGCATTGAAGTTAGGTAACAGGGAGTAGATCGTTAAGGACAAGTTCAATGGAGCCATCTGAGGGACAACATTCTGTCACTGAGTCTGAGCTGCTCTCCAGTGTTTGTTGTTTCAAAACATGTATAGACACATGTGAACTCTTTCTGTCCCATACACACACACATAAATAGAGAAGTTAGAACTTCAAGGACTTGAAAGAAGCCACAAAATTGGTGTGTTTGATTAAAACATTTCTCAAGGTGATTGCAGGAGAAATAAAAGGAAAAATAATGGGATACTAAGAACCATGAGGAGGGCTGACACTTTTTCATGACATTTAAAGACCACTGGTATTTAATCTCTGTACAGCACACACCAATTTTCCTTTAAAATTGTTTTCTGTGTATGACTTTATTTTGCAGATGATCTTAATAGGTGGGGAGCTGGAGAGGATAGTGATACACTGAAAGCACATTTGGGGTATAATGACTTTGCTGTGGCAGAATCCTCTTCATATTTGCCTGTTTTTGCAGTGTGGAAGCCAGATGTTGGCATATATGTTGCAGGACAGGCCCTATGTTGATGAGATTCATAGCGCCTACACACTTTGGTATAGTTTGTTTTCCTGATTATCACTTTACACTTTATCTTTCCCTTTCTGACACTAAGATTTTCAGGACTGAAGCAACACAAGAGATCACCTGGGCCAGAGGGGGGGGGCATCACCTTCATTTATAACTCCCCTTTTCTCTCTTACAAAGAAAAACTTAACATCTGTTTCTTACAAACTAATTTAAACAGAAAACATGTAATGCATCCCAATCCCTTTTCCAAAATGGCTCTATATTTTATTGGAGGAATTAAAGGGGTATGGCTGTTCAACATTTACTATAACATGATCACATTCTAAGAAAGAGAATCGCTCCAATTTTCATGAGGAAGCATTCTGAACTGGAAGCAGTAGAGAAGATTAAATATATTTTCTTTGCTGTCTTATTGAAGTATGGGATGCAATGTATTACTGTATTTACAATCTCCCATAGTCTAAAGAGAATTTAAATATATTCAAATAACACTCCATGTGGTGGCACTAGTGAGTAGCAAACATCATCATAATTGGTTTCTCAAGCACATCTTAGAACTTCTGAGGTTGTGGTGATGGGTACCCATTACTTCTTTTTCTTTTTAAAGATAAGAAATTGAAAGCAAAGTCATATTGTTCCAAGACAATAGACAGACAAAGTGATGAGATCTGTCAGATGCCACAATATTGTGCATTAGTTTTGACAGTTTGAGTAAATGAAGTTCTTATTACTTGCTTAAATTATATGTTTAGTGCTTCTCATTTTATTTGCCAGCTTTATATGATGTGTACAATAGAAGTAAAATGAGAGGAAGATATTCCTGTTGTGTTTATGGCTTTGGTGTATACCTCTAACTCATAGTTACCAGTGCAATTCTTGAGTAGTACATTTGCTTTATCTTCTCTGTTTGGATTTTAATTTGAAAAACTTTATTCACAATGACATCTGCATATATATACTGCATTATGTATATATTTCTGCATATACCATATGAAATCCAAAATGAAAAATGAGAATGAGGTCACTGGAGGCCAAGACCAAGTTAATCCACACTCTTGTATTCCCACTATCCAGATATGGATGCAAAAGTTGGACAGTAAAAAAAGCTGACATGAAAAAAAGAATTGATTTGTTTGAAACATGCTGAGGGATAACTTTGTGAATATTCTGGATTGCCAAAAAGACAAACAAGTGGATCTTAATGCAAGTCAAGCCTGAACTATCTGTGGAGGCAAAAACGATGAAGCTGAGGCGATCTTACTTTGGGCACAAGATGAGAAGGCAAGACCCTCTTGAAAAGACAATAATGCTGGGAAAGGTTGAAGGCAACAAGAAGAGAGGAAGACCAAATGTGAGATAGATTGACTTCCTAAATCAGAGGTTCCAAACCTATGGCCCATGGGCCTAATCCAGCCCATGGAGCTCATTAAAACAGCCTGTGGTGGGAACCCCAGCAACTGCAGAAGTTCCCACCACCACCAGAAGTTGCAACATGTCACTTACCATGGCAGCGGCGGTGGCGGCAGCAATCACACCATTTTTGTGGCTTCTTGCACAGCCTCCACCGCTTCCCAGGGCACCGGGCGGCTTTTCAGAACATTTTCACTCAATTTTGTGATTATTATTGTTTTTGCTGCTTCTCTGCTGCTTTTAGGCACCTAAACCATGGCAGTTGGGGACTTCCGGTGCTGGGCAATGCTTACGTCAGCACCTAGGTTCACAACACTGAAGCAGGAAGTTCCCAACTGCTGTGGTTTAGCTACCGAAACACAGCAGAGAAGCAGTGAAAAATCCCAAAATGGAGCAAAAATGCTCTGAAAAGCCTCCCGCTGCCCCGGGAAGGTGTGGAGGCTGTGCAAGAAGCCGCAAAAATGGTACAATTGGTGCCACTGGTGCTGCCGGTGCTACCAAAAATATAAGCAGTGGGCTCAGTCATGCCTCCAACCCACACAGCTGAGCGTTGGTGGCGGGAACCAGCCCCTGGTGGGAAAACTTTGGGAATCTCTGTCCTAAATGAATTCACAGCAAGAGCGGAGCAGGGTTAAGGACAGGATATTTTGGAGAGCTCTCATTCATAGGATTGTCATAAGTCAGAGACAACTTGATAGCACATAACAGCAACAACTATGCTTCAGTCAAAATGAGCAAGAGAGAAAGGAGAACCATATGGTACTCCATGACATACTGGAAATTCTCACTGTAGGTGTATTATGTCTATTGATGAGATAAGACGAAGAGAGTACCCTGGACAGTGAGGAGAACAAATAGGTCAATCTTAGAAGAAATCAACCCGGACTGCTCATTAAAAGGTCAAATAGTAAAGATAAAGCTGAAGTACTTTGGACATCAAATGAGAAGGGAGGATTCACTTGAGAAGGCCTTGATGCTGGGAAAGGTGGAGGGCAAAAGAAGAAGGGGAAGGCCAAAGATGAGATGGCTAGATGGTATTGTAGACACAATGAGCACAGAACTGGGAGCGCTGAGGGGGATGGTGGAGGACAGAGGTGCCTGGAGGACAATGATCCATAGGGTCGACTGTGCAACTGAACAACAACAACAACAACAAAGAGAAAGAATGAGCAACTTGAGAGCCATTGTTTTAAATTCGGACACTTGCCGTCATTTTTTCCCCTAAAGTAAGGAAGGCAAAGAAAAAAAGAAAGGACAATTGTGTAAATAAAGCTGCCTTAGATTAGCAGTTTTGTGATGAGATTACAGGTACAGTGGAACCTCATACAACAATTGCCCTGTATATCAACAAAATCGCATAACAATTAGGTTTTGGGGGAAATGGTGTCTCACATAACAATTTTCCCTATGGAAAAAAATTGTACAATTTTTCAAAGGGAAAAACCACTTAGCAAAAAAAAAATCATTGTACAATGCATCCCATAGGGAAAATTGTTATATGATGCATGTATAGTATAGTGATTGTTTTGCACAACAATGAGCCCAGTGGAACGGATTGAAATCGTTGTATGAAGTACTACTGTATTTTATGAGTGGAAAATAATTTGATTTTCCTCTTCCCAACTTTTCAACTCTACCCTCCAAAAAAGCACACCACACAAATATAAATAGAATGCTATCACTTAAGAATAATTTTTTTATTAATTGCATAGTGGCCTAGTCTGCTGCCTAAACAACACATTTAAGTCTGGAACAATCTCCCCTCCTCACACAATTCATCAGGCTGCCTCTTCTGCTCCTGATTTCTTGACTTCAACAAGAGCATCGGGAAACACTCTCACTTCTCCTTACTTGCCCTCTCTTGTTAACTAAGGACTCTTTCCACCAAAATCCATGCTACCTCAACCTCTTAACTGCATTCCAGTCTTCTTTCTCCCTCTCACTCCTTTTCTGTCACTCTCCATGTTACTGCTATAGTTCTCAGCCTTCAGTCCTCGAGCTGTCAACACCTAGAAGCCACTGCTAGCATGGCCAACATGTCAGGAATTCTGGGAGCTGGCCCAAAATGTTTGGAAAGTGTTATACAACAATGTCACAATTTTAAAAAAAATCCTTCAAATTGTCAGATCATGTGACTGGGGTCGTAATCCATAGGCCAATCTGATCCAATTAGGTCAGATTGTTTCTATGAAAGTAAGCATATGGATGGTATATGGATTCTGCCATGCTGTGGATCAGCTTATCATTATATATTTACTTGAGTTTCATTGTGCTGGGGGGAGGGGGTGTTGGACTGTCAGCTCAGCTCTTCATTGTCTTGTCTGTACAGGAACATCAGAAACAGCTAAAATGTCTGCATCTGGCAAGGAATTTCATCCACCTCTCAGATAATGAGCCCTGAGTCCCAGTGCAGAGAGGAAGTGGTTTAATCATAATCGTCTTGGGAATTCATGGAGCTACTAGTGAACTCTAGCCTTCCTGCCAACATTGTTTGGGGAGGGGGGGACTTGCAACATACTTGTTTTGTTTGCAATGCCCAAACCACAATCAGAAAAATATTATGATGACACATTACTTCAGGAGGGCATGCACTGCAAAGTGATCAAGGGCCTCCTTTTATTGATTCAACTGAAGCTCAATGAACAATACACAGTCTGAACTTCAACAGGGACAACCCACAGAGCTCCGCCTTCCCCCCCTTGCCTAGGACTTAAAAGGCAAGGGGTGCCGGGAGGAACATCGCCGCCGTGCGCTCGGCCCCGGCGAGGGCAAAGAGGTCCTGCTGGCCACTCCATCGGCCAGCGTCCTGGGGCTCCGCCTTCCCCCCCTCGCCTAGGACTTAAAAGGCGAGGGGTGCTGGGAGGAACATCGCTGCCGCGTGCCCGACCACGGCGAGGGCGAAGAGGTCCTGCCGGCCACTCCATCGGCCAGCATCCTGGGACTTCGTCCTCCCCCCTCGCCTAGGACTTAAAAGGCGAGGGGTGCCGGGAGGAACTTTGCCGCCACGCACCTGGCTCCTGGCGCATCTGGTACTTTGGTAATTTTGTTATATTACGTGATGTTTTCATCCTTTGTGATTCTATTGTAATTATTGATATATTATTTTGATGTGGTGCTGATATTTGTATTATTTGTATTATTGTTGACTGTCTTGCCTTATACTGTATTTACTTATAACATTGTATTTATTATTATAATTTGAATATTATATCTTTATGTAAACCCTGTGGGGTGTCCCAGGGTCATTTATATGTTGTTAGCCGCCCTGAGCCGGCCATGTGTTGAGTAGGGCGGGATATAAAATTGAATAAACATAAACAACATAAACATAAACAAACACAATATGTGTTCAGGAATTTTCTGGAATTTAAGAAACAGCTGCAAATGTGTCCCTGGTGTGCAAGATGTGTTTAGAACCTCATATTTTTTTGCAGACGTGACTATTGTCCAGTGAGTAGGTGTATGTAGTGTTATTACTTGTAATTAATTAAGGGTCTATGGTGGTTCAGTGGTTAAGAAACTCGCCTTGTTAGTTGGAAGGCTGGCAAGTTGGCAATTTATTTATTTGTTTATTTGTAAATTTCTATCCCGCCCTTCTGATGAAAAACATCACTCAGGGCGGCTAACAGCATATACAAAATACAGTAAAAACACAAGTAAGACAATAACATTAAAAACCCCAACCCAACACACTAAAAACAGCCTAAAATACATAAAACACTACACAAATTGTAGCTAATAAAACACCCACACCCACCCAGCATAAAATGACAAAAACAATCCACAGACAGTGAAAGAACTGGATCCCTTAGAATGCTAAATGAGCCAGCAGGCTTGTACAAAAGAGTCACACATACCCCAAGCCCACTGACATAGTCAGGTCTTCAACATTTTTCTAAAGGGGAGAAGATCCGACTGGAGATGCAATTCTGGTGGTAAAAGGTTCCACAGGGCAGGGGCAGACACGGAGAAGGCTTTCTTCCTGGCCCCACTGAGGTGGACTTGCTTCACAGATGGGACCACCACTGAGCCCCTCCTGTCTGCCCTAGTAGGATGGGCTGACCACCTAGGGGTAACGCAGTCTCTTAAGTACCCCAGCCCAATGCCATGTAGGGCTTTAAAGGTCAAAACCAGCACCCTGAATTGCACCCGGAGGCAAACCGGAAGCCAGTGCAACTCCTGAAGCAGCGGTGAGGCATGCACATAATGCCCACACCCCATCACCACCCGAGCAGCCGCATTCTGGACCAACTGAAGATTCTGGATGGTCGCCAAGGGCAGCCCCATGTAGAGCGCATTACAATAATCCAATCTGGAGGAGACCAGAGTGTGAGTGACCGTGATCAAGGAGTCCCGGCCCAAGAGCGGGCGTAATTGGTAGATAACACGAAGTTGTGCTCCTCGAGTTGTGCTCCTCGAGCAGTAGCCGTGAGTCCAGGAGAACCCCCAAATCACTCACCGGATCTGACTGGGGTAAAGAAGCCCCAGTCAGGACCAAAGATGGTAGCTCTCAGGAAATCATGGGGCCCCTGATCCATAGCCACTCAGTCTTGCCAGGATTCAGCTGTAACCCATTGTCCCCCATCCAGACCTGAACAGCCTCCAGACACCTGGTTAGGACTTTGACAGCTTCACTCGGGTCCCCACAGGCTGAGATGTACAGCTGGGTATCATCTGCATACTGATGATACTCACCCCATGGGAACGAATGATCTCACCCAGAGGTTTCATGTAGATGTTAAACAATTCAAGACCTGTGTACTGCATGACAGATTGAATGCTCATCTCTGTCCTGGCTCTTGGGGACATGAAAGGAGCCTCATTTTGGCGTTCTCTGAGCGGAGTTTCTTATGCAAAAATCCTTTCAACCCAGAATAATTTCTGACACAAAATTATTATTACTTGTTAATTACTTATTTGTGAGAGGTAATGGGAATATATGCCTTCCAAAAGTGATGTAACAAGCAGTTGTAAATTTTGTGTGTAACAATGTTTTTCTAATTATTTTTAAAATTTGCTTTTAATTGAAATTTTAAGATATTTTATTTTGACAGATTTTTCTCTCCAGGTTTTATATTATCAGTTCTTTTTTAAAAAAATAATTATTATTTTTCAAAAATAATACAAACAATAAAAAAATCAAAATTACAAATATAAAGAAAATTACACATATAAAAATAAAATTACATATATATGTAAAATTGAACATCAGCGAACCATATCCACGTTGTTTATAATATATACTATTTCAAATCAAGCCAATAGGATATGGTTTCTATGCCTCATTTTCCAATAATGTTTAATATAAAGACAAAACAAAAAACAAACAAAATAAACAAAAAATAAAAATAAAATACTAATCACCCGGTGTTATTTACAATACACTGGAGAGCTTGGAGATATTCACTGAGATTTTCCCCAGAAAATCTTGTGATCAGGTACAGGTCTTTGCAAATAATTCCCCCTCAGTGAGTAATCCACAAAAGCTTGCCAAACCTTCCAGAATCTATTTTCTTTAACAATTCCCTTTTTAAAGTTTATTTCCCATGTCAACTTATCATTCAATGCTAAGCCCCACATTTCCTTATACCACTCCTCAATGTTCAAATTTACCTCATTTTTCCATTTTCTAGCAATACACTGTCTTCCCGTTGACAACATTATTTCCAATAACTCCTTTTTATTCTTACTCAGGTTTATATTTTCCACTTCTGTCAACATAATCATGCTAACACCCAATTTAATTTTCTCCCCCATAATTTCAGTTATCTCGTATTCAATTTTCTTCCAAAGTTTTTTTGCCACAGTACATCTCCACCACATGTGTTCATATGTTCCCATTTCCCTCTTACAATGCCAACACATTTTATCTTTTTTCTTATCTATCTGATGTAACCTCATTGGAGTCAAATACTATTTCCACAGCATTTTATAGTTATGTTCCTTAACTCTAACCGACATAGTTCTCATAATTCTTTCCCTCCATTTATTTTTCCAATTCTGTTCTTCTATTTTTATATTCAAATCTTGTTCCCAGCTTAATCTTAAATCTTCTACCTTATTTATCATTCTATATATTTTACCAATCAGTCCCTTTATACCACTTTGTCCCCTTCTTATTTTCCAAATCAGTTCTTCAAACTCAGTCCTATCTCTTTCTAATCCAACTTCATTCAAATATTTACTATTCCAACTATTAACCATCCCTGTCTGAAACCAATTCAGTTTCAATTGTCCATACAAATTTATTTTCCTCTCTATGTCTTTACAGGCCCGTATCCAGTCTCTCAGCAGGAATACCTCATTCTTATCAAGTACTTCTTTGACCCTTTTATCAATTTTTATTGGAAAATTTGCTATATCCTCCAACTCTATAATAGGGGAAATGTCTGGTACCAAGTCCCTTTTTACTTTTTTCCATACCCCCAATGTTGCCTTCATCATTCTATTTTTAGTGACTACTTTACTCATACTACCTTCTAAAAAGACCACTTTTCCAATATGAATAAAATCTTTCATTTCTAATTCTTCCCAAATTGCCTTTTCATTAGCCAGGATCTTCACAACGTTTTTAATTTGGAAAGCTCGATAATATGCCACCAAGTTTGGCATTCCTAATCCCCCTTCCTTCTGGGATAAATACCCAAAAAAATTAACCAATTGCGGCTTTTTCCCCCCATTACAAAAATTGTTGATCAATTTTTGAAACTCCTTAATTTCTTTATCATTCAATTGGATTGGAAGAGCATCAAATAAAAAATTAATTCTTGGTAACATCATTTTACATATTACAATTCTTCCAAACCATGACAGTTTCAATTTTTGCAATTGTTGTATTCTATCTTTAATTTCTTTTTTCAACTTTACGTAATTCAATTTCTTAAATTCGTCGAATTTATTCGAGATATTAAAGTAAAGGTAAAGGTTCCCCTTGCTCGAAAGCCAGTCATATCCAACTCTAGGGTGCAGTGCTCATCTCTGTTTCTAAGCCGAAGAGCCAGCGCTGTCTGCTTCTGCAGACGTTTCCGTGGTCATGTGGCAGGCATGACTAGACACCGGAGCGCACGGAACGCTGTTACCTTCCCACCGAAGTGGTCCCTATTTATCTGCTTGCAATTTCTTGCTTTCGAACTGCTAGGTTGGCAGGAGCTGGGATGAAGATGGGAGCTCATTTCCGTCCTGTAGTACTTGGGAATCGAACTGCTGACCTTCCGCTTCCCAGTCAGTGTCTTAGCGACTTGAGCCACTGCATCCCCAAATATTTCAAATCAGCCTTAATTTGTAAATTACATTTTCCCTTTATCCTTTTCTGTTCTTCTTTACCCATATTACACAGTATCATTTCAGATATATCCCAGTTTATTCTCAAACCCGTTATATCCTCAAAATTTTTCAGCTGCAGTTGTATTCTATCCAATGCCTTTCCAGGGTGTTTAACTGTTATCAAAGTATCATCGGCATATAAACTTATCTTATTACCTAGAACCCCTTCTATCTCTTTGTCTTCCCTTACCTCCTTCACCAACATCTCCATTGCCAAAATAAATAAGATTGGAGACAAAGGACAACCCTGCCTTGTACCTGTTTCTAACTTTACCTCCTCTGTAACTACATCATTTACCCTTACTACTGCCTTCCCTTGTTGGTATAATTGTCCAATTATCTTCTTAAATTTATCACCAAATCCATAACATTTAATTATCTTGTTAATTGTTACCCATTGTAAAGAATCAAATGCTTTGAAGATATCCAAAGATAATAGTCCGACTTTCTCTTTTGTTTGTCCTACCTTATCAATTAAATTTAAAACTCTTCTTGTCAAATCTGTTACGTGTCTACCCTTCAAAAATCCCACCTGGTCCTCATTTATATAAGTGCCCATAAAACTATTCAACTTACTAGCTAATAATCGCTATGAAGATCTTGGCATCTTGGTTTATTAATGAAATTGGTCTGTATGATTCAATTTTTTCTAAATCTTTTCCTGGCTTCGGCAACAGAATAATTATAGTCCTATACCATGAAGTCGGGATTTGCCCTCCTTCTAATATATAGTTATATACCTTATTCAATTTTGGAACCACTATATCTTTAAGCTCCTTGTAAAACTCGGCTGGTAATCCGTCCTCTCCAGGTGCTTTATCTGTTTTTAAGCTAGCTATGACCTCTTTTATTTCCTTTTCTGTTATTCGTTCTTCCATCCTGTTCCTATGTTCTTGCGTTATCTTATTATTTATTTGTTTCTCCAATTGTTTTTTTCAATTTTGGTATATCTATGTTCTTTTTTGCATATAATGCCTGGTAGAAATCTTTAACAATTTTACATTTATCTCGAATCTTATTGCATCTTATTCCATCCTTATTGACCAAAGTTCCATTTTCTCTTTTTTCTCTCTTTTCTTTTGCGGCCCTTGCTAGCAATTTTGAATTTTTATTGCTAAATTCAAAATATTCTCTTTTTAAATATACCAAGTCTTGTTTTACTTTTTCTATGTCCTTTCCTATCAATTCAGTCTTCAATCTTTGTATATTATCAAAAACCTTCTTGTCTTTGGTCCTTGTGTGTTTTTCTTGAAGCTGTTTTATCTCCTTCTCAATTTTATCTTGTTCCACTTTGAATTGCTTATTTCTAAAACTAGCCAACTTTATACTCTCCCCTCTAAATACCGACTTCATGGTATCCCAAACCACATTAAAACTCACCTCCTCCGTATCATTCCATTGCCAACTTTCCTTCCAATTCTCAGTTATTTGTTCCTTACATTTATGGTCTTTATATAATTTAGGATCATATCTCTAATTCCTCCTTGTTTTTCTTATATTTTCTATCCCCACTTCTAACAACACTTTCGCATGATCCGATTCTTTGAATATTCCCACTTCTACCTCGTCTACCTTTCCAATCATATTTTCTGTTACGAATATGTAATCTATTCTAGAGTATGAGTTATGAACATGCGAAAAATAAGTATAAACCCTTTCCGATCCCTTAAGCTCTCTCCATGTATCCTTCAATCCTATATCTTCCATCCATTTATCCAAAATTTGTTTTTTAACCCCTTTTCCACTTCTTAAAATATTTGTACAATCTAAATTTGACCAAATTAGATTAAAGTCCCCAGCTACTATCATTCTTGTTGTTTTTTCTTTTACCAATATTTTATACATTTTCTCCAAAAAGTCCTCTTGATGATCATTTGGGGCGTATATATTCACAAAAGCCATTTCCTCATCATCAATCTTCCCTTTTACTATCAAGAATCTTCCCTCAGGGTCGGAGATACTATATGTCATCTCAAAGCCCAACCTAGTCAAAATTAAAGTAGCCACACCCCTTGCCTTTGAGGTACCAAATGATTTTTCATAGTATTGCATCCCTTTCAAAAAGATCTTATTCACATCTTGAGATTTTTGATGGGTCTCCTGCAAAAAGACTACATCCGGCCTGTCCTTTCTTAAAGCTAATTCTATTCTTTTCCTCTTAACTTGAGATCCTGTACCTTTCACATTCCAGGATATTACTTTAATACTCCTCATAATTTACCAAAAAGTAATCTTCTGTCATCTCCAACCTCTCCAATGAGTGTGCAACCTCACTTCCCATAACTAAAACTAAATCTAACACAACAAACATTCTACTCTACCCTTCCCACCCTTTTCCTTTACAAAAATCAAGAATAAGCCACCTTTGCCAACCAAAGAGGGGGGGGGGGACGTGGAAGATGTAACTGCAAGCCTCAAAATGCCCATGCACACTCTCATTAATACAATTCCTTTTTAAACACTTTTATACATACAATCCCAGAACCTCCCTAACACCATTCTGCCTCTCCTTAAGTTCCTCCATCCTTATACTTCAGCCTTCCTTTGCCACTTTATCAGTTTTGGACCCCTCCCCCCTCCCCCCTGTTGCCCCCTCCTGCTCCTGACCTCCATATTCTCTTCTTATGCCTCCTGATTCCAACAAGTCCTTTCTTATTGCCAATCCCTCTCTTGAAGACAAGTCTATCATTTCAATTGTACTAAGATAATACAGTGCATCAGTTTCAGCATCAATTGTATGCATTTTTTTTGTCGTAAAAAAATCTTAATTGCTGTGGGAATCTCCAATTGTATTTTATCCCACGTGCAATCAACAACTTGGTCACAGGCTTCATTTTATAATGCCAAACACGTTAATCCACAGCAATATCATTATATACTTCCACATCATTTATGTCAATTTTTAAAGCGCCAGACCCAGCTTGTTTTAAAAAAGCCATCACCTTTAATTTATCACCCCAATTTGCAAATTTAAGCAAGACATTCCTTTGAACACTCCTCCCTCTTCTCGATCCAAATCTATAAACACTTGCAATGTCTTCATTGACATAATCTTTCCCCGTTTTCAAATTATTCAGCCAATCAATTATTCTGTCTTTCAAATGGTCTGGTGTTTTCTCTGGTAAATTGCGTATCACAATATTCTGTTTCCTCATCATCTCTTCCACCAGGTCTATCCTTTTCCCTTGTCCTTCTACCTTTATTTTGATTTCCTTATCTTCCTCTTGCAACCCCTTCACTTCAGCCTGCATCAATTTCACATCCTTTTGCATCAAATTAACACTTGTTTCCAACTTTTGAAAAGTAAAATCAACTTTGTGGGCAAAATCCTGAAACATTGTGTACATTTTATCTTGTTTCACCATAATTTCATTTTTATCTTTCCCTCTTAGTTCCTTCATTTCCTGAAAACCTTTCACATTTGCCTCATCCATCTTATCAAATCTCTTAAACAATTTACCCATCTCAACCATTAAATGTGTTTGGTCCAATAATACTGATTCCAATGATATAGATGATGGGGGTGTGTCCTCAGTTTCAGTTTTCTCCTTCTCCTTCCTCTTAGGTTTCACCACCTCCTCCTCCTTTGTCGCCTTTCCCTTCACAAATTTATCCATTGTAGTTTCAACCAATTCTTTCAATATAATCAAACTTTTATTATCTCCCAATTCCAGCTCTTGGCCTTTCCAAATTCACTCGTGTTTGGAGCCTTAATTGTGGGTTGATATCTTATAACCAATTTTTAGATAGTTTTGTAATCCAATCTGCGTTGGCGTCTTCAGCAAAAATTGTGCCCAACCTCAAGTCCTGTGTGCCAAATCTTCAAATCCCACTCAATTTATAATCCAAATGTCCAATTACTTGATTTCCACCAAATCCAGATTCTCAATCAGTTTTCAATGTCAATTAGTTCATACTTTCAGCCCCTATATTAGTCCCTTTTCTTTATGCCCAGACAGAACAGATCAGCTTCTGTATAGCAAACCAATAATAAAATTGTAATCCAAAAAAATGCTCCTGAACTGCGTTGCTGCTTTGCTGTTATCCAATGAAAAAATGGCTTGATAATTTCAAAAACCCAAAACTTGATTGAAGATTTTCATATATTAACCAAAACTATAACAATGTTTCAAAAAGCGGGGGGGGGGAGGCCCCGAAACAATTAAATAATCCAGTAACTGTATGTCCAAAATCTTGATGGAGGAAGACAAAACAAATTGAAACCAAAAAACCAAGAAGAACAAAGGTAACAGGGAAAGGAGAGTCAGGTACCCCAAATAAGCAAAAAAGAAAAGAGAGAAAAACATAAAAGGGCAAAAGAGTCCAAGGGGTCTGAAAAATTAATTACAAAAGGAAAAGAAAAAAATTGTTCTGCAAAGGGAGGAGGGAAATCCAAGGTATTTAAAGAGTTTATATTACTCCGTACTTAACTGCTTGGTCCACGAAGTAAAATTACATCTGCACCATTAGTCCCCAGCCTCGGCTGCGGCTTCCAAGGGGGCCCCGCCTCCCTTCTCCTCCGAGCACTCCAACCTCCGTACTTCGTCTGTACTTACACCTCCTGTCCTTCAGCCACCCTCTCCGTTCCTTCACTTCTCCTTCTTTATCTTTCTCCTCTTCTTTTCTCCTTTCCTTTCAGTCTCTCCACAACGCTCCAGAAACCGTCTCCAGTTGTTTCCCTCCCGTCTTCGGTCACTCTAACTTTTGATTTCCTTCTTCACAGCTGCCATTAATCTCTTTTCACAAACTTTCTCTCTTCCGCTCTCCCTCTTAACTCCTCCTCACTCCTTTACACACTTGCTTTTCCTTCGTTTTCACTCTCCTTCTCACCCCCTCAGCCGCGCCAGCTACCACTTCCAAATTCGTATCTTTATTTTCAACAACTCACATTTTCATTGTTTCTCCTGATCTCCTGGCAGTCCCATTCGCCGCGACTCAGCTGGTGAGGCCGCCGCTTGCGCCGCTAGCCTCCCAGCCAAAACGTTCCCAAACTCCGATCTTCCAGATCAAGCCTTTTCAGTTACAAGGTCTATAAGCTTTCTTCTTGCCAACCTTTGAAAATTTGTATTTCTCTATGTTTATTTTCTCATTGTTTTTCTCATTGAGAAGTGTGAGCTCCGAGGAAAGTGTGTTAACACATCGGTATCTTAGCCACGCCCCTATATTATCAGTTCTGAGTGGCAAGGGCAGTAGTGATTTGTTCCAACTTTGATATTTTTTTGTGGAAGGTGCGCTATTAATTAATATTAATAAATTGACCCCTAAAATACTTTTCTGGTACACTAACTATTCTAAAATAGCTAATAAGGTGAAACACACCTAAAAATTTATCTTCACAAGCAGAGCAATAATGATGCTAATGGCAAGAATGTCCACCTTGAAGTACTGATACAACATATTCCTTTTAAAAAATCCTCCAAGTTGTAATATTACAATATGTGTGTTACAGCTGCTTTGCTATAGCAAAAGTCAAATAATTAGCCAAAAGAGTTGTATATAAATAAAATAAAATAGAGTAGAATAGAATAGTATTTATTCATGTTTTCAAATAACATACCTAAAAAGATAAAGTAATTGCTTATGCTTAAAATTGGCAATCCATTACTTTCTGCTAAAATTATCCAGGGAGAAAGATGGCAAGATACTATCCTTGGTTACAGTGAGTGGAGCTTAACCAGAGTAATATTTGTCCCTTTGTCATGTCACTTTAGCGGAGTGTGTTGAGTAAAGCAAACAGGTGTCCCCTGGTATTGATCAGTGATCATGGCAATGAGCTATTATTAGATTTTGAAGGGGGAGGGAGGAAAGGCATTGGAAATGAAAAGTGAAAGTGGGACAGGTTATTGATGATGGTAATAACTGTGTTCTGTGGTCTCCAAACACCGAAGCTGTAAAGTTGACAAGATGAGGAGATCAGTATAGATATGTTGAGGGGAACAGACAATATGAAGAAGTATGGAGCATATTGTCTTACCTGGCAGAGTTATTAAAGTTCATTGCAGGAAGATGAACTGTTTTAATATGTTAAACACTTGAGGCTGTTAAGAAGGAGTGTCTGTCACAGGAAGAGGCATTGTGTGGAGAGCACTTCATGTTCCAACCCTCCCCCTCATCCTAAAACTTCCAGTTTCTTTCAGGCCCTGAACAACTAGGTAGTGTTTTAAGCATTAGTATTTGTCTCCTTGGTTATCACAGCAGTTTCCTTTCATAGGAAAAAAATTAGTTGCTTTCAGCAAGAGAATGTAGAATAGGAGTCTTGACATTTATTTATTTAATGATGATGATATTTAGCTTATTGCAATGTATTAATCTTCCAAACAATGTTGAATTGAAAGCATTCCATATTTTTGTCATCAAGAACACTTTGAGGTAGGTTAGAATGGGAAGCCAGGTAGAGATGTATAACCAGGAATCCCTGATGTACCCTGGCTTCATGGAGTATTTAAAACAACAGCAAAAACAAAACATGTTTTCCATAAGATAATATGAATAGACCCTGAGTGACAGATACTCAATCTATGCTTTATTTGATGTATACTTTCTCTGTCCAGTGTTGTAGTAGGATCAAGGATCATGGGATTAAAACACAAGAATTATCTGATTAAAGTACCATAGCATTCCCTGCGTCTCACCAAGTTTTCTGTTCCCTCTGAATTTAATTGGAACCCTCACTGTTACAGGGTAGAAAATGAGGTTTTCCTAGCAACAGCATGTTATTATGAATGACCCCACAATAAGCAATGTGTGAAGGAGGGCCTCTCTTCTCCTCCTCTTGACAGGTTTTTGTCTTTGCTTCTTTTTTTGCTTCCTCTTTCACCTCACCGGGTCAGTGAAAATTTTAATACCATTCTTGTTACCTGGATAGGTTCTAGGTAGGAATGTTTGGAAGCCTTCCCAACTTACTCTATGACTGAATAAACAGATCAAGATCAGCAGATCAAGATCAACCAACTCTATGCACACAGGTCAAGATGAACCAGGACCAGCATCAGAAATTTCCGGGTCTGGTACGCCCCCCCTCACACACACACACGTTGGCCATGCCCCTAGAGTGCCCATGCGTTGTTTGTTTGTGCATGCACAGATCAGTGGTTTCCCGGTGGTGCCATACCCCTGTGGTTTCCTGCGTATGCGTCATTTGTTTGCGCATGCGCAGATCAGTGGTTTCCCGGTGCTGCCGGGCCCCCATCATCTCCGGGCCCAGGATGGGAGTCCTGATACCCCCCCCCCTGGTGGTAGCCCTGAGATGAAAAAGCTCAGGGCCTTTTCAGTGGCACTCTGGCCTGAATTTTCTCCAGGCCTGTGATAATGTGTGTTTCTATTTCTCCATAAATACCACATTTATTTTAGCTACTAGGAGAAAGCTTTAATCACCAGGAGCAGTGTGAGTGAAGGACTTTAAAAAGGTAATTGCCACTGTTGGGTTGAATTGCTCTTAAAAAGGATATTGCAGGACACTTCCATTTTATGCCTGCCATCCTTTCTGTCTGTTCTGCCCTTCCTGTTCCCTGGGGGTGCTGTAACCCCAATAATTTGATAGCTTAGTCAATGTCTTTTCAGAAAGAAAGGCAAGGAAGGTTCAGGTCTAAGGTGAAGAGCACAGTCTTCTTCATGTCCCTCCATTTTTTTCCATCCACCCCCCTCAACTTCTAGTAATTATGGGTGAATATTGGATATAACACAATCTTCCCTGTGCACAAGCAATGAAAGCGCGGTGCCAAAATGGCTGCCACGCTCTTTGCGGGGGCCCCCACCCGGACTCGGACATCCGGGTAGTTAGGGGGCATGGCCACTCCTCTATAAAAGGGGTGGCCACGAGGCAGCCGAGCTGCCATTTTAAGAATGCAACGGAGCGGAGAAGTTTTCTCCGCCGCGTTCCTCGCTCGGAGTTCTTTTCCTCTTGGCTACTGCGGTACTCAGGGCACAGGAACTGATCCCTGGCCAGGGATCCATCAGGAGGCAGCTTCTTTGGGAGCCATGGCTCCCAAGCGCGTGGCTCCGGTGGTCAAGCCGCAGCCATGGGGAAGGGCTTTCCCTACCCCTTCATAGAACTTTGCTTGCCTCTTTGCTTGATTTCACTCCGGACCGCAGTGGCTCGGGTGGCTAAGAGGCTGCCTGAGAGGCTGAAAGTCAGCGGTTTGATTCCGAGCAATGCAGAACGGGATGCTTCAATGTGGTGGGCTCAGCCAACCCCTTTATTTTGCGGGACTTCCACCAGGCTGGAGGGCTCGGATGGCAACCCCGCAGGTCCCACGAGCCCAGGCTGGGGGCTCGGGCAGGGAGTCGCACAGGCCTACCCCGCTGGGGTTCTTACCCCGCTGCTTATTGGCCCGGATTGGGAGTAGCAACCCACTTTGGCATGGTGTGGGTTTCCGCCGGGCCGTATTGACAGGCATGCCACTATTCTGGCTGGGGATTACCATGGGTTACCCCGTATCAATTACCCGGTGGGGCCATCCGGCCCATCCGGCCCACCTCGTCTTGGTGGGTTAGGTGTTGCGGATGCTCCCTTGCCTCCACTTCGGCAATGAGGCATCTATGGTCATTGCTCCGCCACCTCGGATGGTGGGCGCGCCAACTTGGTGGTTCCGGCCCACGTGCTGGCCATGGCTGCACAGTGGGCCGCCAACAGGGTTGAGCTGCCAGAGGCCTTCAGTCCAGCGTAGGCTGGCGCCTCACGGCTCCCCATCTGGCCCGGGACGCACAGGAACACGGAGCGAGAGGGACAGCGTGGACTCCAACGCCTACCGTGGTCCGGAACCCCCAGTGGGGGCGGCTCACGGGGGTGCACCGAGTGAGTATCCTGGTCAAGTTAGCACACCTCTGACACTAGCTTGTCACGCTGGGGTGTGTGTGTAGTGGCCATAGTTGCAGCAGGACAATTACACTCTGGTTCTTACTGGGGTTACCGCCCCTATGCTTTTATTTACTTCCCCTGGGCCCGTAGGGCCGGTTATGTGTTTATCCACTACAATCAGTGCCAACGGTGGTTCTGCTGTCGGCCGCTTGCTCTATGCCCCTGGGTGCCCACTTGTACTGGGCTATTAGCTGGGCACTGTGGTCTGGGGAATATATTCACGTTTTCTCCCTCCTGCATTGTGAACACACTGATTAGGGAATTAGGGGTAGGACGACAGGGTCAAGGAGTTGCCCCATTGCCGCACCCTGCCCCCCCCCCTATGGAGCCAATTGGTTGCCGGCCTATTGGGCATCCATGGCAGGATGTATGAGGGCCCGTCCTCATTTGGCCGTTCCAATGGTGCAGTGCTGGGACAATGGTGGCAGGCCCGTGGTTGTTTTCCCTGGCCCGTCATGGTTAGCATACGTCAAGACCTTAGCCTTAAGGCAGCCCCTTCCCCTATGAGGCCAGCGATGACCCCTGTTAGCGAGTGTGGTTACTGTATGTGACTCTTACGCGGCAACGCTTATGCTGCGTGAGGAGAGTCCACTTTCGGGCAACCACTTGTACCTTGATCTGGAGCTCCCAGATTGAGTTAGCTGCTACTACCTTCGACGGGGGACATGTTTTGCCGGGCACTGGCGCTAGATCATGGGTTGCGTGATCAGGAGTGGGCTATGGTGAGGCTTCACTCCTCAAGGGCCGATCAGCCGGGAGAGGCTACTAGCCTGCCGCTGCCGTATGTCTGGTCGCTCCCCCACAGGTGTTTGTGGCATCCCTTGGTTCGCGTACCGGCCTGTCATCTGCCACCAAGCTGGGTCTACCCTGACTGAACTGAAATTGGTACCCATTCCTCCTGGTTGGGCGCCGCATCAGCTGCAACTCCGTTTGGGTGCCCAGAGCCGGACATAAGTTGCAGGGGCAGGTGTGGATTTGCCCAATTTCCTCTGTCCATTCGTCCCTGCACTGAATGAGTGCCTTGTCTGCCCTCTATTCTCCCTCCTTATTTTACAGACACAGTGTATTCCCGCACACTGGTGGTAGTGTGGCTGGTGCACTAGGGCGGTGCAGTAGGCCGCTTCATTAGAATGGGGACCCCATCTCGGACTACGCGTAACCGCGTGTATGCAGTGGTATGGGTGCATGGCATAGAGGTGGCGGAAACTGTTGACATTCCTGATGTCCATTGGGGATGCGGGGCCGCCACATGTTTTAATGCTGCAATTCAGAGGCGGTGATCTTACCGGATTGTTGGCCCGGACTTAAAGACTTCCGAGTGCAGTGACCTGGCATTTCTTTGCCATTTATGGCCGTCTACACGATTGCTATGGTCATATATCATGCCAATGCGATATCATGGGTGACACTTTGTCCCAGCGTTTGGACCGTGCCTGACGGTCAGTGAACAGGGCTGCTGCCTGATTCTTTATCTAGAATGGCCCGGGGACAGCCATTTGTAGTTTGAGGAAAGGGTTACAGGAATTTGGCCTGTATTCCGGAGATGGGGTCACCGGTACACAAGTCGAGGCACCTCTCTTTTGAATGACATGCAAGAGGGCCAGGTAACCGAATTGTCGGTCAGGGTGAGCGGCCCCTGCTGCAAGGTGGCAATGTTGCCAAGTGGAAGGTGCCTCTACGAGAGTCACATGTGATGCAGGGCTGCATCAACTTCACCTGCAGGTGGTAATACCAGGCAGTGCTTTCGCCTAGTGTCTGGGTCACGCTATGGCGGGTCTCGTTCAATGAAGCCGCAGGGTTACAGCTGATTAGGGGTTTACAAGCGGACCTGTTGGTTTGGCTCTCATTACCGCACAACTTCCATGCTGTTGCATCTGGAGGTCTGAGCTTCTGGTCAGCCACAGTTGCAAATACAGTCGGATGCCTCCGGCTCCCCGGGTGGGGGGATTTAATTAAGGACAGGGGTCTATGGTCATGGGCCCCAGGGATGTCAGGGCATGGATCGCTTACGCGATCTTATGTTTCTAACATATCTTCTCAATTCTGGGTACCCTTTATGCTCTGGGGGACAGGCGGCCTGATTCTGTGCTTCACTTTTGGTGTGGTAATGCTGCGGTGGTGCACATTGTCAATGCCCAAACGTCTAAATCGCCTGAGTCATGGCCTCAGCTTGCATATTGTTCTGGGGTTCATGTGCTTTAAGGCGCTTCTTTGGGCTAAACATGTGCCAGTCATTTATAACGATATTGCTTATCCTTTCCCCCGCCTGCAGATCGCCCGGTTCCCGGCTGGGCTCCGGATGCTTGTGAGCTGCCCTCTCCACTCCTGGCTGCGGTATGGTCATTTGGAAAGGAGACGTGAACCGGGCGAATTGCGTGTATTGGTAACTCGCATGTGCACCCCGCATCGGCATCCTATCCTTCACTTTAGACCCTTTTTGTTAGTAAAGGCAATTGCCGAAAATGCGGCCGACATTGGTTGACTGGGTTTTTAGATTGTATAGTCTGCCCTATGATCTGGGGTTGGCTCCATGCACCATAGCCACCAGGCTTTGAGCATTGATACTCATGGCCAAAGCACGGGGCTTTTCTGACTATGGGGGGGGGTCGTCTGAATAAGCCATGTGTTAGGGGGGTGGACACGTGTACGTGGCTGCCACCTTACACACGTCGCCCTATTCTCACAGATATTCTGACCCACCTTGCACGAGGTTGGCATAGACTATATCACAGTAGGTAGGAGGAGTCTCTTTTCATGCAGCTACCGATGTAGCCTTTTTCTGGAGCTCGCCGACTCAACAAGCTGGTCCCATGGTCAGAAGGGGACGTGTTTTGTAGGGCACTGGAACTCGAAGATGTCTATGTCAAACAAGAGTGGGCTTAGTTGGGGATTCGTCCCTCGAAGGCTGATCAGCATGGAGTGGGCAGTGGTGTATACTGCCATGCCGTACATTTGCTGACATCGTTCCGGTTGGTGCCCTACATGCGATTGGCAGTGCCTGCTGCGCGCCCTAGCCTGTTTTTCTGCCACCAGATGGGTCTATCCTTACCAAATTTAAGTTCTGAAGGGTGACTGGTACCACGCTTCCCAGTGTGGGGCCCGTTATGGCACCCATTTACTTAGAATAGGCGTTGCATTGACCGCGGCTGCGTTTGGGATACTCGGAGGCGGATATAGGTGGGCACGTGGGGGTGTGCACGTATTTTTTCTATATGTACATCCCCTCACTGTATGAGTATCTAGTTATGTCCCTAACCCCTTCTCCTCTTTTACAGATCCTGTGTGTCTCTGCACACCAGTGGCAGTGGGGCTGGTGGGCCGCAGTTATATACACTGGGCAGCAGTATATGCTGCGGCGACAGAGTGTGGACCCCAGCTCGGGCTGTGTGCATCCGCACATATGCGGTGGTATGTATGCGTGGCATGAAAGGGCGGGAACTGTTGCCATTCTTGATGTCCATCAGGTATGCTGGACCGCCTGATGTTCTTATTCTGCACCTCGGCGGCAATGATCTCATACGGATCACTGACCTTTCCTTAAACTGTTGAGGTGCAGTGACCTGGCGTTTTATATCATTTATGGCTTACACACGGTCGCCATGGTCTAACATCGTGCCGAGACATCAACTTAGAGGAGACATGGATCTCCACAGTTCGGACCGTCCTGGCGGTCAGTGGACAGGGCTGTTGCCCGGCTCCTTGCTGAGAATGGCTTGGGGGATAGCCATTAGATATCTGAGGATAGGCTTACAGAAATTTTGACCTGTAGGCAAGATATGGGGTCCACCTGTACCTCTTTCTTGATGAGATGCAAGCAGGCCTGGTGACCGAGCTGACGGTCTGGGGGGGTTGGCGGTGAGTCATCATGGACGCCTCCCCGTGTGGCGGGTAGCACTGGTAAGGTAAAGATTTATGACCCATAGGTATCCGGTAGGTTCGCAATTGGCTGGCCAACACGTAGACAGGTACAGGGGAAAGAGGTTTGGCCGGTCAAGGGTGAACCAGGCAAGGGGTGATGGCAGGAGGTTCACAGCCTGCATCACCTTGATATTTAATGGATACACGTCATAGGGTGGGGTCAGTAGATAGTTTATTGACTCCGGTCAACAATTTGTTTGTGTCAACAAACAAATTGATACAAATAGTTACATGTAGCCAATTGCCATTGGCATTTTGGGAGGAACCTTACCAGTGTTACTGCGGCCTACTTGCCTTAAAGAATTACAATTGGATGATTACACCAATTGAAAGTTATAATTTGGACTAGGGCATTATTCGAAAAAAGTGGCCCGATGCCTTTATCCATATACCGGTCTCTGAGTCTTTCTTTGCGGGGTGCGCATGCAATGAAAGCGCGGCGCCAAAATGGCCACCATGCTCTTTGCGCCCCCACCCACCCGGACTTGGACATCCGGGTAGTTAGGGGGTGTGGCCACTCCTCTATAAAAGGTGGTGGCCTCGAGGCAGCCGAGCTGCCATTTTAAGAACGCGACAGAGCGGAGAAGTTTTTCCTCCACCCCCTCTCTAGTGAACAGTGTGAATTTTTGGTCGCTTAGGGGCTGGGTGGGAATTTTTGGCTTGAACCTACAATTGGCTCTTTGGTTCTCACTTTTTTTGCCCATCCCACACTGTTGCTAGTGTTTGAGAAACGGGGTAAGTTGACTTTGGTCACTTGGGCGGGTAGCACTGGTAAGGTAAAGATTTATGACCCATAGGTATCTGGTAGGTTTGCAATTGACTGGCCAACACGTAGACAGGTACAGGGGAAAGAGGTTTGGCCGGTCAAGGGCGAACCAGGCAAGGGGTGATGGCAGGAGCTTCACAGCCTGCATCACCTTGATATTTAACGGATACACGTCATAGGGTGGGGTCAGTAGATAGTTTATTGACTCCGGTCAACAATTTGTTTGTGTCAACAAACAAATTGATACAAATAGTTACATGTAGCCAATTGTCATTGGCATTTTGGGAGGAACCTTACCAGTGTTACTGCGGCCTGCTTGCCTTAAAGAATTACAATTGGATGATTACACCAATTGAAAGTTATAATTCGGACTAGGGCATTATTCAATAAAAGTGGCCCAATGCCTTTATCCATATACCGGTGTCTGAGTCTTTCTTTGGGGGGTGCGCCTGCAATGGCCTTTTGCTCTACTCTTATGTCAGTCTGGAAACATTAAAATACCACTTCTTCTGTTCGTATTTACACTGTTGTCCAGGACCAGCTTTTCAGGGTCAGCAAGAAACTATTGGTTGAGGATGGGATTCATGCAGCTAGTACAAAGGCATTTGTGATCAATGGCTTATTCTAAGTAAAGATGCTGGGATCCTTTCCAAGATCCTTTAATTACCACCACCACCAAATAAAGTGTGTGAAAAGTGGTGATTGGCCTACAATAGTTTACAACCGGAAGCTCTTTTTCAGACTTATGTAAATAAGACTGCAGATATGCTTACTTGGTGTATAGGGGCTTTCTTTTCTATTGCACATTCATCTACTGTTGGCTTATTTAACCTTCTGAAGGAAAAATAATGTCAAAATTACTGTTAATCTTATATTTGTTTGGTGTTGTAATCTTATATTTGTTTGGTGTTTACACAGCTTTATTGTATGATGGCTGCCCTATTAATCTTTCTATCTGAGTAGTTTTTTTTTGTTTAATTAAATTGGGCCCAATGAGGCATCACACCTCCACATGATAAGCTCATTCATCTTTATTTGATTCTTGTTTGACACTTGAATTTGCCCTATGACATAGGTTAAGTCATTGAGTGGCCATTACCTCCTAGTTTGCTCTCTCGTGTTTCTCCTAACCACCTTCCTGAAGTTAAATCCAGATGATTTGTGCCAATTTCATGGGGGCAAAAACTGTAACATCTGATAAGTTTCTACATGACTGACTTTATGCAATCTCGCTTGTACATCACAAGCAACTGCATCTGTCAAAACACAATTTTTACCCCTTCTTATGGGCTTTGAAAGAGCTATGAGTATTAGCAGTCTCAATTATAAAATGTCAAGACATTGCCGTACAATTTTTACAGTAATTTCACAGTGTCGATTTGTGATTGTTTCAGGATAGCTTTGAACCATGACTGAAGTGAATTGTGGCCCCTTGGTGGACTGGGTGATACAAATTGTGAGCTGCTCTGACAGGAGCATGGGTATTGTTAGGAATATTGTGTGCATGGCATAAAAGACAAACACCTACTCACAAAAACCCAAATTGACAAAGGCAGGGTGTAGGTCAGGCATTTGCAACCTACAGCCTATGGGCCACCGCTAGCCCCCAACACCAATTTATCTGGCCCATGCCACCCTCGCTGCTCCCAGAAGCAGAATTAGAACGTGCCCGCACATGTGCAGAATGCTTCCATAGATGCATTTTGTGCATGCGTGGGGCATGTTTTATTTCCATTTCCAGTGGGAGGAACCATGTGACTGGCCTGATCAGCTGTCCGGGGTGGGTGGTCAGGCCTGCGACCTGAAAATTTATATATTTATTTATTTTATATCCCACCCTCCTGGTGGGAAACACCACTCAGGGTGGCTAACAACAAAAGAGGAAGGAGGAAAAAGGGAAAACAAAAATAAAAATAGAATACAATATGAAACAATTAAAAACATTCACAGCTAAAAAAAACCAGCTAAAATCCACATTAAAACACATGAAACCTATGTAAACATTCAAAAAAACAACCATCACCACCCACCACCTACAATTAAAACTGAAATCCAAGACAAGACAGGTCCGTCTCCCCGGCTAGACAAGCCAGCGGGCCTGAGAGGTGGGGGCACTCATGCCCAACCCATGATGAAACAACCATGTCTTCAGCATCTTCCTAAAGGAGAGTAGTTCCGTCTGGAGGCACACCTCAGGTGGAAGGAGGTTCCACAGGGCTGGGGCAGACACAGAGAAGGCTCTCTTCCTGGCCCCAATCAGATGTACATCTCTCATTGATGGGACCCTCCTGTCTGCCCTGGTAGGATGGGCTGAATTTCTTGTGATGATGCGGTCTCTTAAGTAGCCTGGTCCAATACCATGAAGGGATTTAAAGGTCAAAACCAGCATCTTGAATTGCACCCAGAGACACACCGGCAACCAGTGCAGCTCCCAGAGCAGTGGTGAGACGCGGGCATAACACCCATGCCCCATCACTACCTAGGCAGCCACATTCTGGACCAGCTGAAGTCTCTGAATGGTCACCAAGGGCAGCCCCATGTAGAGCGCGTTACAATAATCCAATCTGGAGGTGACCAGAGCGTGAGTGACCGTGAGCAAGGAGTCCCGGTCCAGAAACAGGCGCAATTGGTAGATTACACAAAGCTGTGCAAAGGCCCTCCTAGCCACGGCTGCCACCTGCTCTTCGAGCAGTAGCCGCGAGTTAGGAGGACCCCCAAATGACACACCGGATCTGACTGGAGCAAAGATGCCCCAGCCAGGATCAAAGATGGTAGTTCCCGGGATAACATGGGGCCCTGCACCCAAAGCCACTCAGTCTTGCCAGGATTCAGCTGAAACCCGTTGTCCCCCATCCAGACCCGGACAGCCTCCAGACACCTGGTTAGGACTTTGACAACATCACTCAGGTCCCCATGGGCCGAGATGTACAGCTGGGTATCATCTGCATATTGATGATACCTCACCCCATGGGAATGAATGATCTCGCCCAGAAGTTTCATGTAGATATTAAACAATACAGGCGAGAGTAGATTACATGAAGCTGTGCAAAGGCCCTTCTAGTTGAGAACCCCTGGTGTAGGCAAAATATGATTTTGCAAGTAGAAAAATACTTTAGCATTAGCATTTACAATATAGTCTTAGGCATTTTCCTTAATGTAAGTTCTAATAAATGTGTAGGATAGAATTTGGTCAAATGCATTAGAAAACTTAATTTGAAGGGAAATTGCATCTTTAATGTAAACTCTTATACGTACTCTTTACACTTTTTAAAACATATAAAGGATTTTACAGTTTATGACCTTTGTATCAAACAGAAACCTCCTCTCCAGTGTGTCCTTCCATGATTTAAGCTAATCAGTGGAAGCTCTTCTCTGAGGCCCTCAAACTGAGCTTTAGAGATACCTCTTGGCTTTCAGAAGCTCACCTGACATGCACATTTCTACCATTTTGACACAAGCCTTTCCTCTTCCCATGCATTTTAAGTAATTTTAGGCATTCTTGTATTTGCAAATTAATACCATTGTTTTGTCCTTGTGTTGTGATATTTCTTTGATTACTATACCTGCTGATGATTTTGGCATTTGAAACCAATTTTTATTTTGCTTTGCCAGTTTGGGCTGTATAGCTTTTGGCGTGCTGGTGCTGATTTCTGGTTGTAACACATCTTAGGTAGTTGATAGCTCTGTCTTTAGTGATATATAATGGCTGGAATCCTATTGGTGTTCACATAAGATTTCCATAACTTGCTTTGGCAAGATGTGGCTAATTAATAATGTGCATGTTGTGCATGGTGCATATGACTAGACACACACATCAGCACCTCATTTAGCTTGAACCTTATACAAACCTGAATCCCATTTTACTGTTCTTGAAGTAATGAGCAGCAGTCAGTATAATGGGACAAACACATCACTTTATCTGGTAGTTACGAACACAATTCCAACTTCGCCACAACAACTTATACACAGGTAAGAGTAGCTACATTTGTGCGGGAATTAACTGGATTGGCTAATCACAATCAGAATAGAATGGGGTGATCCTGAACTAGATACAATACGTTCTTCTCGGAGCATAATGGTGTGGATCCCAATCTCACATTACTTTTAACTAAGGAAGAAGACAAAATGGTGAATAACTTTCATTTAATACACAACATCCCTCCCCCCTAGGATTGAACAAAGTCCCGTAACCATTGAGGAGGACCACAACATCTTTTGGGGTACACTGGCACCTGGTCAGTTAGTGAAGCCTTAGGGCTAATTGAGGTGGATGGTAATGTCCCCGCAATGGGGGTACTGCTCATACTAATAGCATGGTGTGAGCAATTACCTGTTCCATATTCAGGACCTGGAAAAGGGAGGAGAGATACCAAATCATAATCCCATTTTGAAAAAAAGGTTGAGCAGGGAAATGCTCGAACTCAAAACCACAACCTGAGGGGGAAGAACTGAACTGAAATTCCGTCCTTTTACATAGAGTAGGGGACGATTCAACACAAAAGTCCCCCCTTTTGGCATGAGTGGGGTAGACTCAAACACAGGAGGATGGGGGGAGGGCCCAGGGGACAAATCATAACCCCGTTTCTTGCATGGATGAGTAGGGGAACACTCGAACAACTCCCCCCGATCCTGTAACTGAATAGAAGAATTATCAAAATTCTGTGAGCCATGTGCATGATACAACAAAGTGGTTGGACTTACCAACATCCTTTGAAAAGATGTGCGCTTAGAATTAGAAAGCTTGGAGTTGAGGGCTGAGCCCTCGTCGTCTCCCCCTTGGAATAAGTGAGTGGGGGAGGACTCTAATGTAGAACTATTGCAAGTTTTGTCAGCTGAGGGCACCCCAAACTCAAAAGGTTCTCTCTGTCCTTCCAGTGACTAGTCTGTTACTCTATGCCTCATTTGGTCTGCGTGTCACTGCCAAAGAAGTCAATTTCCCATTTTTACCCAGTAGGAAACTGGTCCCATTTGTTATAAGACAGTCCCTGGAACCCAAGCCAGCCCTCCGGCAACGTAATTCTGGCAGTGCACAGGATCTCCTGCTACAAAACCCTTTTTCTCCCTGACTTTGATGTTAAGCTCCCTATCCTCCACCCTGGAAGGATCCAACCCGTCCAACAGTGTTGTTAATTTCCTACGCATGAGGAGGTCTGCCGGAGAAAGACCTGAGACCAGGGGGGTAACCTGATAGGTTAAAATAAATTGACAGAGCTGTAACTTGATATCGCCCTGCCCCATCCTTCATAAAGCTTCCTTAGTCATGCGGACTTGTCACTCAACATGACCATTGGTGGCAGGGTGAAACGGGGCAGATGTGACATGCCAGATGGCGTTTCTCTCAAGAAATGCTTGAAATTTGGCAGATATAAAGGTAGTGGCATTGTCGGAAACAAGCACATCCGGCAATCCAAGAAAAACTGAAAAGCCTAGGTAGTTGCTTAATGGTCACAGCTGACAATGTACTCGGGACAGGAATTACATCCAACCATTTTGAAAAGGCATCTACCACAAGAAGAAACAAGGTGCCTCGGAATGGACAGCCAAAATCCACATGGCTTCACGACCATGGTCCACGAGCTGTGTCCCATTTCCAGGAGGGAAGTCGGGACTCCTCAGGCCGGGAAGTCTCACAGCTAGTGCAAGTGCCTACCAAATGCTCTATCTCAAGATCCACTTTCGGCCACCAAAAATAGCTCCTTGCCAAGGCTTTGGAGCACACGATTCCCGGATGGCTGATGTGAAGAAGTTTGAGAACTTTTGGGTGCAACATAGCAGGAATCACTACCTGCTGACCCCACAATAAACAACCCCTTTTGAGCAACAACTTGAATCATTTTCTGTGGAAAAACTCTGAATTCCTCTGAAGGAGGAGTCGTAGGCCAACCCTTCTGGGCCCAAGTGACACCTTGGGACAGCAGCTTATCTTTAGCAGTAGCCGTAGCAATCTTTGAGGGGACAATGGAGGTGAATCAAGTGATTCTATCAGTAGTACCTGATGATCATGCTCTTCCTTGCAATCTTGCTCCCCAAGTCCCGGCAACGGGGACTGTGAGAGAGCATCAGCATGGCCAATGTCCTTCCCTGGACGATGAATCAACATAAACTGATATGCATTTAGAAAGACAGCCCATCTTAGCATACGGGAGGGAGAGTACTTGTAGAGTGGGTTTTGAAGTGACAAAAATCCCTAACAGAGGCTTATGGTCCGTAACAATTGTGAACTCCCTCCCATACAGGAAATTGTGAAATTTTTTCGTTCCTGCAACTATGGCCAGTGCCTCATGGTCTGACTGAGCATAGTTTTTTCCAGCATTTGTTATGTATGTTAACTGTGTTTTCTGACAGGAGCAGAACGTATCTTTTCTCATGTATCTATTCTTATGCAAATAAGTGGATTGAAAATGTGCACACTCTGTTAGCCAATGGGCTTGATGTAGGAGCGGAATGTATCTTTTCTCATGTATCTATTCTTATGCAAATAAGTGGATCAAAAATGTGCACACTCTGTTAACCAATGGGCTTGTTGTATTATTGTTACTGTTACTGTTTATAGTGTATTTAAATCCGAGTTTTGCCCCATCCAAACTGTGCTCAAACCCCCTGATAAAGAGCTGAATTTCACTACTTGACTCGTCTGCTTCTTCATTCCTTGAACACGAAAGCATTAGAAATGGATCTTGAATAAAATGCAATCGGGGCCTCCACTCCATTATCCAATGTATGGCAAAGAACAGCGCCCACCCCCACTGGCGATGCTTTGCATACTAACACTATGGGCTTTCGAGGGTCAAAATGAGTACAACAGATCCTTTAACACTTTGAATGATTTTTCTTGTTTCTGTCCCCACCTCCAAACAGCATCCTTCTTAAGAAGGTGATGAAGCAGCTCTGCCACAGATGCTGAATCAACGGGAACTAAAATATCTTGACCCGCAAGTTTGTCTATCTCTGCCTCTATCTTATCCTTAAGGGCGAAAGGAACACAGCGTGGTTTAAGGCGAATAGACTGCACGGTCAGGTCCAATTCAAATGAAACTGGAGGTCCCGCATAAGGACCAAGTCCTTGCTTGAAGGCGGCACCCCTTGTAACTGTAATTCAGAAGAAAAGAAAAAAAAACCACGACCGGATACATTAGACACGTTGCTGTGCGTTCCTCCGATGTGGAGACTTTGGAGATGGATGCTCCCAGTTTCTGCAGGTGCTCGTCTGATGCTGGGGGGTACTTTCTCTTCTGGCAGCATACCTTTGTGATATGCCCTCTCTTGCCGCAGTTGTAGCAGTCCACTTTCCAGAAGGGGCAGTGTCAACAGTTGTGCTTGCTTCCGCAGCCGTCGCACCTTTTCAGAACTTTGGGAGCGTGCTTCTCCTTTCTCCTCCAGACCTTTCTGACCCCTTCGTTCTCATTGCTGGACCCAGATGGGGAAGATGATGCTGGCGATGCTGACGGCGATGAACACGACAGTGATAAGCAGCAGTGGGCCTGTATAGCAGACTCCGAAGCCCTGGAGGCGACAGACCATTGCTTGAAACCCCTGACCTGGCCTCCTTGGACACTAATGTTTCTTTTAACATGGACTTAAAGGTGAGCGTATCATGGGCCATCAGCCTGCATTGGACCTCTTTGTCCCAAAGTCCAGCTAGCAGGCAGTCATGAAGGGCATACTCGAGATTTGGCCACTGACAAGGGGCAGCTGCGAGTCGAAGGGCGGCAGCATATTCAGCCACAGACTGAATATTGGTCATGGCAGTGAAATGCGACCTGGGCGGGAAATATCGAAACCTTTATCTGGAAGTGACTCCTCAGTGCAGCCAGGATATTGGTGGGGGAAACATCATCAATCTCCCTCGGCAACACCAAATGGATAGCCAGTTTGAGAGTGGCCAGGCCACATCTCGCTAGGAAACAGGAATGCTTCTGGTTTTCGTCTATGATGTTCTCAGCCACCTAGGCGTGTTTGAATTGCTTCTTGTAGAGGACCAATTTTCTGGTTCTGAAATAACAAAGGGATTGATGGAACACTGCTGGGACACCATCCCATCCTCAGCGCCAATTTAATGTTCTTGAAGTAACGAGCAGCAGTCAAACACATTACTTTATTTGGTAGTTACGAACACAATTCCAACTTCGCCACAACAACTTATATACAGGTAGGAGTAGTTACATTTTGTGCAGGAATTAACTGGATTGGCTAATTGCAATCAGAAGAGAATGAGGTGATCCTGAACTAGATACAATATGCGCTTCTCAGAGCATACTGGCGCGAACCCCAATCTTGCATTACTTTTCACTAAGGAAGAAGACAAAATGGCGAATAGTAAAGGTAAACGTTTCCCTTGCTCGAAAGCCAGTCGTATCTGACTCTAGGGTTCAGTGCTCATCTCTGTTACAAAGCCGAAGAGCCAGTGCTGTCTGCTTCTGCAGACATTTACGTGGTCATGTGGCAGGCATGACTAGACACCAGAGCGCACGGAATGCTGTTACCTTCCCATTGAAATGGTCCCTTTTTATCTACGTGCAATTTCTTGCTTTCAAACTGCTAGGTTGACAGGAGCTGGGACAAAGACGGGAGCTCATTCCATCCTGCAGTACTCAGGAATCGAACTGCTGACCTTCCACCTCCCAGTCAGCATCTTAGCCACTTGAGCCACTGCAGTCTTTTCATTTAATACACAACACACACACAAACTGCAATATGACTCTGGCCACCAATTCAAAATAATGTCAGTGTGTTTTGAGATTTTTTTAAAAAAACCCAAGAGTTTAATTGGAGTAGTCAAAGATGAAATGGGGTAAAAACATAATTTGATGAAGGAAAAGTTGGAAGTCTTTAAGAATGATTTTTAAAAATCATATACTGGGGAAAGCTTTATTTGGGGAGAGTTGGTGAATTTACTGAGAGAAAAAAATAGTGAATTATCTCCAAGAAATGGATAGAGACTTAATAGAACAACCTATTAGGGAAGAAGAGATAGAGGGAGTAATTAATAATAAAAAATAGAAAAGACTACATGAACTTATGGGTTGGGACCAGAGTATTAGAAATTGCTTAGAAAAAACAAGATAACTAAATTAAAGTCCATTTTAAGAAGAATAATGGGGGGCAGGATTCCATTTCTTTTCTGAAAGCATATTGTTCAAAGTATAGGAAATGTATGGCAAAAATACACTTCAGTTCTTAATGTTTGTATGTAAAGAACATATGCCAGTTCCTTGTTCTTATCTAGGAAAAGTTGGATGCTGATCATATAAACCTTACCTCAGTCATTCAAAACATGGCTAATGAACTCATGTAGATACAAAAATTTGATGGTATACTCTTCCTCCTTCCTTCCCACAATTTACATGCATTAATTTGAATGTCTGGAAAGGGCTCAGTTGACATCTATTTATTACATTTCTATACTGCCCATTTGGGTGGTATCCCACTCTGAAAGAGAACAAACCTCAATTGTACTTGTGAGCCTTTAAATGTGGCAATTATGGATGCAAGAAGGCTATCCTTGTTTTTATTTGTGGTACAATTATGCATGCTAATTATAACAACTATAATTTGCTATATATTTGATATCCCTTCCTCTCTCTTTAACAGAACTAGTGAAATTCACAGCTGAGAAAGAAATGTCAATATTTATTTATTTATTTATTTATTTGGATTTACATAACCACCCTTTTCGCCTAAGTGATCCAGGGTGGCTCACAACGTTAGTTAAAACCTATACCCAATGCTAATTAAAACTAAATACTATAAAACTATCTAAAAGCATTTATAAAACCTCCCCAATCCCCTTAAAAAGAAGGACACTTGGGCAGGAGTAAATAAGGACCCCGGGCAGGGCTAAATAAGCCAGCAGGGCTGGGTTGTGGTACAAGTTGTACCCCACACCTGCTGGCATAGCCAAGTTTTTAAGGCCTTCCTGAAGGAAAGCAACTCAATATTAATATGGAGTATGAATAGTAATAATAATACATTAAATGGTGTATTTTGCTGTATTGTTCCATGCCAGTTTTTTCACTGAAAGTCTCTTTGCAAGAAGAAATATTACACAACAAACTCAACTCTAATAGTAGAGCCTCTATTTCCCTAAAAGGTATTATGCTAAAAACAAATATTAGTCTTTAAATTCCCTTCTCCATCCTCTTTCTTAGTGTTTGTTTTGTGTAAAGTACATACCACTTGTTACCCAAAAAATCAGCCATCTCATTTGGTTTCTCCTTCTGTGTACTTTCATTTCGCACTGATAACATTACTTTATATTGCAGGTTCAAGCATTTTTATTATTACATAGAACAAGGATAGGCTTCTTGCATCCATAATTGCCATGCAGTCTTACAAGGAAACTCAATTAATCAATTAGAATACTGTACTCAAATTACAGTAGAATTATGTGCTTCTTTTACTGAGAACCATTGAAACTTGTGGTGCATTACATCAATTAAGAATACTTAATTCCTAAATGGCATGGAGGAACAAAGTATGAGTCATCCCAAACATTTACTTTGTATAAGCCATCAGTGCTAATGGTTTTGTAGCCTTTGTTAATTTAATACGGGCTTCTTTTATACAGCTGAGGAAACCCAAGGCAGGGCCGTGTAATATTACGACACATATGCATGGAGCTTTATGCAGCCACACACTTAATTGCATAAATAATAAAGACAGGCATCTCCTTACACTATTATGTGGGTGAACAGATACGATCATAGGATGCTATCCCACTCCAAGCAGTGCACTTAAGCCAATCAATGGGTCACCAATTCACCAATTCATAACACTTTATGAGTTTCAATAAGCCACAAATGAAATGTGCAAAGCAGATTGTTTCAGTGTTTAGCAAAGGAAACTTGGGAAATAATGAGTTAAGAATTTAATTTGATTGAATTAGTTTTAATAATTTAATAATGAGTCATTATGTAAGTTGTTGTTAAAAGCAGAAATAAATAATCTCCAACTTATGGCAAATATGAGAGATCTCAGATTTCCTGTCCTGAATAGCCCTCCTCAGTTCTTTTAATCACAAATCTGTAGCTCCTTCACAGAATCAATCCAGCTTGTATCTTTCTTTTTTCCTGATGCTTTCCACCTTTCCCAGCATTGCCTACCATCTTTTCCAGAGAATCATGCCTTCTCATGATGAGCCCAAAAGTAAGACAGCTTCAGTTTCATTATTATTGTCTCCAGAGAAAGTTCAGGATTGATTTGCTCTAGTAACAGAACTTGTTACATTGTGTATATCCAAAATGTTGGTGATAGTGATACCAGCACATATAAGAACATCCAGTGTAGGTGATATTTCTGAGGTCATTGGGGCAATGAATCCATTCAACAGGAGATGGCAACTTTGTGGACTCCAGATGTTGTTGGATAACAAGTCTCATTAACCCAAGCCAGCAAGGCCAAAGGTGAAGAGATTAAATGCATTCTCATCTAAAATACTAAGAAGATACCAAGTTTCTCATCCTTGTCACTGCGTAGTATATAGCTGGCCAGAATCTCATTACTGGGATTTGACTGACCTAAGCCAACAAGATCAAGTGTTGTGATAAAACATCATTAGTTAAGAAATTGAGGCTTGTATTTCTAGTCTCATACCAGTTGAATGACTTGGCACACAACAACAAAAAATACATGCACTGACCTCTTACCTAAAGGTCAGCAGATAGGAGTGACATCCTTTGATTTGCTCAGAAGGGTCAGGAACTGCAGAATTAACTCACCAAAAGGTGCCTGCATTTTGGCAGTTTCACATCTGGCCTAGACACGGAATAAAAAGATGGGCATAAAAAAGTAGATGTTTAGCCAACGACTGTGGATCATCAGCCTTGTCACAAGATTGCTTTTCTTATTTTTGATATTGTTGACTCCTCCAGCAGTAACCAACAATAATTGGTTTGATCAAAACTTTTCAGATATGGTTACAATGACTTTTCTGGATTACACCTCCCAGAATTATCTAGCCAGCATGATCACTGATTGAGATTGAGTCTGCCAAGAATCTAAAATAGGATAACTGTACTGATAGCATACAGAGTGGAAACATGCTATATCAAAGGCTCTGGAAACCTTGCCATTTTTGACTTACCTTCAAGAACATGGGTTCCCAACCTTTTCAAGGCGGGGGCTGGGTCACACTCTCTCAGTCAGCTTTGAGGGACAGATGGCCATTGTGCCCTGCCTGCACAATGGGGGTAGCCATTTTGTCCCAACAGCTTCAAAGGGGGTGGCCATTCTTTTCTCAAATGCCCTTGGAGGGGGTGGGGGCCACGTGAAATGGTGCTGTGGACCACATCTGGCCCATGACCTTAGGCTGGGAACCCCTGCTCAAGAAGGTAAGCGACTGATATTTCGAAAAAGGTTGAAAGGGAAGTGACACTAGCAACTGGCCTTTGTAGGGTCAAGTTGAACAAGGCAGGGCTTGCTTGTCCTCAGTGGGATAAGGGCAGCATAATGTTTGCTTTGCCCTAGTCACAGTCATTTGAATTGGACATCTGGTTTTTGCATGTTTGTTAGCATGAATAGAAATACCTGTGAGCCCTCTAAAAGACATGTGCAGAATAGCAGTGACCCTAACAAACATTTTATATGTAGAGTTGTATAACCATAGCTTCCATTTAATAGTTTATCAAAATATATCTTGCTTTACAATTAGTTGTTTGCAATGACTACTTATTATCACTAGAGCTGATTCACATATTGGTTTTCTATAGCGCCTCATCTTTCAATGCTTTTACAGATGTGTCAAATGAGAGCTCAAAAGATTACTTTGAATTTGCAACTGGTTGATATGGAACTTCTTGGGGGGGGGGGTAATTCATCTGTAATGACTCATTCAATCATACAAGTCATCACCTGATGCTCAGATCAACAGGTGATGAATGTACAAGTATTAATCAGCCTTTATTGGATCGTTTTATTGGGTACTTTTAAAGACACATTTTTCCAGTGACATTGAGGCTTAATGTTTAAGTTTCATTCCTTTGGGTTTTTTCCTTATTAAGTTAATTGATTAAAACCTTCAGGAAATTCATAACTGATTAACAAATGTTTAGCTACCCCTACCCTACCCTATTTCCATTTCATTAAAGCATTTTAAACAATGCATACCCCTCAAGGTATTTCGTTTTTATGTACAAATAAATTCAAGAGAATTGTTTTCAGTAATTTCACTAAAAATGAATATTCATAAGGCAATGTTATTTATTTATTTTAAAGAAAAACAACAACACTGAAGCACCATCATCGTTAAATGGTTAATATTCATTACAATAAAATTAATCCAACTTATTACCTTCATGTTATTAATGTGCAATTCAAATTTAGTTCCATAGAAATGGCCAGTAAGTAATTAATATGTTATGATGGAGACATATTACCTTTCTCCTTGAAGGCAAAACATTCTAATGTGAATATCTTTCATTAAAAGTATAATGATATGTTTCATGATCTGAGGTTTTGGAAGGGATAAATACCTTAGCTGGGATCCAGAGAAGCCTTGGAATGTGCATGGTTTAAAGAAGATGAGATGGACATTGTTCATTTCACACAATTTTTGGTTTTATCTTGAATTATTACATTGAATCATTATATACATTAAATGTGATCAACATGGATTTTGAGATTGAGATTCTTTTGGGGAAAAAACACAATTTATCATTTATGTATTTTATTTCATTTATATGCCACCCATCTGGGAAGTTTCCACTCTGGATGTTTATAGTTCAATAAAGTAACATGAAGTAATGAACAATTTTAAAGAAATAAAAAACAAATACAAATACAAAGCAAAGCAAATCAATCACACTTGTATACCACCCCATAGTGCTTATTGCACACTCTGGGTAGTTCACAAGTTAATTAGCATTTTGTACCCAACATGCTGGGTACTCAATTTATTGACCTCGGAAAGATGGAAGGCTGAGTCAACCTTGACTCCTAGTCAGGATCAAACTCACAACCTTTTGATTGCAGTACAGCATTTTAACCACTGCTTCACCCAGACAATAATATTATAGACCCATACTCTAGCAGTGCCAAATTTAACTTTTGTCAGCATGTATAAAGTTAATCCCAAATACCATGTCCAGAAACCTAAAGGTTTCCCTTGCTCGGAAGCCAGTCGTATCCGACTCTAGGGTTCAGTCCTCATCTTTGTTTCAAAGCCGAAGAGCCAGTGCTGTCTGCTTCGGCAGACGTTTCTGTGGTCATCTGGCAGGCATGACTAGACACTGAAGCACACAGAATCTAGTGTAAGTAAAACCAAATCAACTCAAGAGCAACCACATCCTCAAAACAAAAGGAAACAAAACTAAATGGCCTCTGACAACATCTTTGAAGGCCTCCATGAAAATGAAGGGGTTTTGGATTTTTCTTAAATATACATGGGGATGGGGCCTGGCACAGCTCTAAAGGAATGGTATTCCATATTTTTGGTGCCACTAATGAGAAGGCTCATTTCCTTGTTAAAAAGTTCTTTGCCTCTTTCAATGTCAGCACCTGGAGCTGCACCAGCTGGGATGACTGGATAAGTGCCGGCCCGAGGCAAGTTTTAGGATGGAGCAAGATCCAACTATGGTGCCCCCTTGCTCACCCCTAATATATGGGGTTAAATTAAGTTACTTGGCGAAACTTTACACATGATTTACCACAGGAGCACCCCTGGGAGTGCCTGGAGCGACTGCTCCGTTTGCCTTATGTTAGGGCCAGCCCTGGACTGGGAGAGGCAGTCCTCCAGATAATAAGGTCTTAAACTGGTTAGGGCTTTGAATATCATCATTAAACTTTGTGTCTAACACAGAAGTGAATGGGAAGTTAGAGGAGTTGAGCTGTGGTAATCGGGAAGCTCTTTGCACCCTCTGGTGTATCTGTCACATGATTGGTTGTGCAGTGGTTATGAAACGAGGCATATAACCAATGCCTCCACACACACACACAAAAGTGTGCAACCTAGTTGCTTAATTACCGTTGTGTTCACTGTTCTTCTGCATTAAAAATAAATCATACAAATGAATTCATAAGATCGTTTCTATGTATTTACTATGTTCTCAAGTGTTTAATTGTGTCTAAAATCCAGTGGTAAGTCACAACTGGAATAGACCCATTGAACCATCTGGGATTTGGTGAGTAAACATCTATGTAAGTTTAATTGATTCATTGGGCCTGCACAAGATGTGAGGTACTAATAAACCTCTGCCAGTGAACGCTTGGAAAAGTTACTTTTTTTGGACTACAGCTTCAAAACTTCTCCAAGCAAGCATGTATTTACTCAGTCTTTGCTTATGGTGCAGATTTTGTGTATGCAATGGTTGTCATCACCTGCAACTTGTATCTGAAGCAGGAAAAATACCATTGGCATGAATTCATTTAAGGTGGATCCCAGCCTCTGCGGTACATATGAAATGAGACATGCAGGATTTAACACCAGAACTGCAATGGACAGCCACAGCCTTGAGGATATTATCAAGGTGTGCCTTCACAGCCAGTCCATCTGGCATGGCCTCTTCCGTCTCCATGACCATTGGGAATCAGAAGTGGTTCCTCCTCTGCTCATTTTGCTGTTGGGTCCAATAAGATGGTTTTGAGTGGCATTTCCTCCACTGAGGGGACCATCGCCCCATCTAAAGGGGTTCATCCACCTGTTGGTCCCTTTAGGGAATCAGATTATTTACCACTGCCCAACACTCGGTGTTGAGTCGCTGGCTGTACGGTCTACTCCATTTCCATAGCGGGATGTCGAGCCAGACATGCAAATGAAAGATGAAGTGTCTTGGGGGTGGGGTGGGGTGGGGAGATGTAGCAACCCTAATTCAGTACTAATATGATTATGCTACATCTCCCCACACCACACCACACTCACCCCCAAGGCACTTCATCTTTCACAGCTTTATGAGAGGTAGGTATAACATGGCCTTCTCTATGCTGGAAATATCTGTAATTCCTGGCTGTTGCAAAGGAGAAGGAATCTCATTTCAGTTTATTCTAAAATAGTGTATCAAAATGTGCAAATGTCTTCACATTTGAAATGAAAAGAAATCTAAAAGCTAAAAAACTTGAAAGTATGGGAGAGCAAAACTGACAGATGTTCCTGCCTGCATTCCTTTCATAAAACACAAGTGGTCAGTGTCAGTATTTTTTTAGAGGAGGATGGAATTTTAAATTAAATGCACATTCCCGCAAATGAAAGCAAGAGGTAGGTGGGGTCAGATATGGGACACAGACAACCCCTCTCCATATGACATAAAGAATTAAACAGAATGGCGATAGTAGCTCATCACTAACATAAACACAAAAAATTCACTGCAACAACTAGTACAGTATGTATGCTTTCACCTGTGTCCTCTTCAGTTTAGATTCTGCTTCCACTTTTAGAGAGGCACTGGACCCATATGTTTTGTTCTAGTTTACTGAGAAGCATGGGGCAATTTAAACTACCAGCAGCCTGCTGTACCTGTAGAACCAGGTGGGCTGTGTTTTTCACATAGCTGCAAACCTATGCAATGCAAATGAGGAACCATGTGTCCTTCTTCCTTCATAAACCTATTTTTCTTCTTCTTTTGGGTTTGGAATAGCTTTTAGAGTGTGGCTAAATCCTTTTAATATCTACAGTCCTCAGACCTCATAGAATATTATTGAAATCTATATAGGTAGAACTAGGGCCTCTGGTTCACAACAGGTTTTTTTTTTTTTTTTGTTCAAGGGCTCTGCATCCTTTTAAATGACTCTTCTGCTAAGACTCTGGAGTTCATCTTCTAACTTTGCTAGTATTTCAGTGCTTGGTTTGATGGATGGGAGTCATTGAAATATGGGTATGCTATCTAGTAAGTGCTTGATTACCAATTGGACATCAATATTTTTCTTAGAAAGATATTGACATGTCATTAATCGTGACTGTAATTCTTCCACCATGCTCTTAAAAGTAGCATATTTGAAAATAAAGTGCTAAACAACTTCTTAAATTGTTTGTGAATAAGGCTTGTGACCTCATTGGAATCAAGGGGAAACAGAAATACACAAGTTCTTGGAATGACATAGAACTGAACATGATCGAAAGCAGTGCACTTTTCTTTATTCTGAATTTTCTATTTCTTTGATTGTAATCAGCATCATAAGACTTGTGAACACTGTTCCATAATGCTGAGATCAAGAATTCAAACCCAGCTCCTGAATTCTGTTCTTCATAATGGGTCTAGAAGATTGTCAGGAACATTAACTCTCAGTTTTGGTTATTATTGGTTATTATTTGTTATTGTTATTGCTGTTGTCATTTGGGCTATGCTGTTATTAAAGCCATCACTCATCTCTTTCTCAAAGTTTCTTTTGTCAAGGTGATTACAATTTGATTTTGACACTATAACTTATTATTCTATTGCAGGAACTCCAAACATGAAAACAACTTGCCATGGTCATAGCAGTTCCCAGAAATTGTAGCATGTGAAACAGAACTCGCACAGTTACTATAACCATAATTTTATCTTTGCTAAGAAGATTGGTTGAAGTTTTTTTTATTTTTTTTCCAGCTGGGAATGTGCACTTCTGTGGAACTTCCTAGTTATGCGCCAGGCACCCAGGCACACGTTCCTGTCTGTAGTTCTGTGGGGAACCTCAGACGAAGAACAGAATGCAAGCGCGGCGCCAAAATGGCCACCGCGCTCTTTGCGGGGGGCCCCCACCAGACGAAGGCATCCGGGTAGTTAGGGGGCGTGGCCAGCACCCTTATATAAGGGGCGGCCATGAGGCAGCCGAGCTGCCATTTTGCGAAGCGACGGAGCGGAGAAGTTTTTCCCTCTTACCTCCGTCGCTCTTGCCTTTCATAGGGAAGCCTCTGGCTGCTAATTTTCTTGTCTTTTCCGGCTTCCCATCGTTTAGCTGCTATGCCCTCTAAGAAGAAGGCGACTGCGAACGCGGCTCGTTCTGCACGGAGGCGCCAGCCGGGTCGGAGGACCGTGGCTGCGCCTTCCCAGCAGCCTCCTTTGCCTGAGCCCACCGGGACCGGTGGGATGGGGTTAATTGCCCCTTGGTGTGTCCGCGTACCGGCCCAGCTGGGGCCGCGGCCCCCGGCCCGCAAGCAGTGGCCACTGCCTCTGGCATGGCCCATTCTGCGGGGCCTTCTTCCATTGGTGCGCAGCTTCCTGCGGGGGGTTTCAGCCATGGGGGGTGGCTGGGTTCCCTCCCCTGGCAGGGTACCCCCCCGGCCCTGCAGGGGCCGGGCCTGGGGTCGTGGCCGTATATGGGCCATGGGGTCCAGGGACCTGGACCGGCGCCAGCAGCCAGTGGGACGGCTGGCCCTTTGCCCCCACTTGGCTTAGGGGGCTATGTTAGTGTTGAGGCCCTTCTGGCCCGCGTTGCGGCCCTCGAGGCATCCCTCGCGAGGGTTAACCACCCGGGGGTGCCTTTTGGGGTGCAGGTTGATCCTTTGTCTGCCGGGCAGCGGCAGGCGGCAGGACGGGTCGAGCTGCCTGAGGCGCGTGGGCCGGTTTCGGCCACTGCCTCGCAGCTCCCCACTCAACAGGCTGATGCTGGTCAGGCCCAGTCGACGAGCTCAATTGTGGTCGTGAGCTCCGACGCCCCCAGCGGGCCGGAACCCCCGGTGGGGGTGGCCCGTGGGGGTGCAGCATGTGAGTATGCGGTTCAATCTAGTGCACCCACACACCTACCCACGTTGGGGGGGCATTCCAGTGGCCGTGGCCTCGCATGGGTGGTGCGACGGTTCAGTTGCCGACGTCCCACCCGGTGTCTTCACCTCTCACCCAGGGCCCCGTTTTGGGTGGTACCTCTTATTCAGTCAGGAATGTGTTAGGGGTGGCCGGGTTGGTCCAGGCTCCTTTCCAGATCCCTGTGGTTCCCACCGTGCCGGTGTCGGCATTGCCGACAGCGGGGTATTCCTTGCCCCTGGGGGACCATTTGGCCCAGGCCACCAAAGAGAAGATCTGGCGTGGGGAGTATGTAGACATCTTCTCCCTTCTTAACAGAGAGCCCACCAAAGAGGAGAGGGAGGGGCAGGATGAGAAGGATAAGGAACAGGCACGTCGTCGTAAGCCGCCACGTACGTGGGCCAATTGCTTGCCGGCGTACCTCATATACATGGCGGTCTACCTCAGGGCCCGGCCGGATCTGGCAATTCCGATGGTCCAGTATCTGGACAACATTTACCGGGCGATGGTAGACTTCCCGGGCCCGTCGTGGTTGGCTTACGACGAGGAATTCCGTATGCGGATTCCCCTGCACCCTGAGATGAGGTGGGATGAGCCCTGCCAGAAGCTGTGGCTTCTGTACATGACTCCCACGCGCCCTGCGCCTGGGGAAAGATACCATTGTGGACATGCGGTCCAGCCTGCGGTCCCAGCACAGACACCCTGCCAGGTGGTGGGGCAGGGGGTTCCAGCCCGCCTGCTGTGCTGGACTTTCTCGTCCAATGGTTCCTGCAGTAGGAAGAATTGCCGGTACAGGCATGAGTGTCCCTCTTGCGCTGGCCCCCATGCGGCCTCCGCCTGCCCCAGGCCTGGAGGGGTGCGGGGCAAAGGTAGGGGCGGACAAGGGGCTGGCAAGACTGCCGCAGAGGGAGCTGGTCCACCGAAAGGCCCCCTCCCCAATTAATGTGGACATGTTGGAGCGTTGGCTCGCATTGTACCCGAAGGGGGCAGATGCGGTTTACCTTCTTCAGGGTTTTCGACTGGGGTTCCGTATTCCTTTCCAGGGTGATAGGTCCCCCCAAGATGCCCCCAACCTTTTGTCCCTTAAGGGGAGGGAGGAGGTGGCTGCCGCCAGCATTTCTAAGGAGGTCGATGCGGGCAGGGTCGCTGGCCCTTTCCCTGCACCCCCGTTCCCTAACCTTAAAGTGTCACCCTTGGGCTTGGTGCCCAAGAAGTCACCGGGCGAGTTCCGCCTGATCCATCACTTGTCCTACCCAGCCAGCCGATCGGTCAATGATGCTATCCCTGATGACCTTTGCTCGGTCAGGTATACATCTTTTGACCAAGCGCTGCACATGGTGCGCTCATGTGGCCCGGGTGCGCTGTTGGCTAAGTGCGACATTAAGTCTGCCTTTCGCCTCCTGCCGGTTCACCCGGGTGACTTTGAGTTGCTGGGTTTTAAGTTCCGGGGTGAATATTATTTCGATAAGGCCATGCCTTTTGGCTGTTCCATATCGTGCTCGGCCTTCGAGCATTTTAGCACCTTCCTACAGTGGGCTTTTGTCCGCAGGTCAGGGTCCCGGTCTGTAGCCAATTACCTGGATGATTTTTTATTCGGGGGTGAACGGGGCTGGGACACGTGCACACGTCTCCTCAACACATTTCAGACGCTAATGGAGGAACTTGGTGTCCCTTTAGCGCCCGAAAAGACCGAGGGCCCATCTACACAGCTAGTCTTCCTGGGGGTGGAGATTGACACGGTAGCGCAGGCTTCTAGGTTGCCAGGGGATAAGGTGTCAAGGACAGTGGCCCTTATCTCGGACTTGCTTGCTAAACGCAAGGCATCACTGCGGGAACTGCAGGTGCTGCATGGTCACCTTAATTTCGCTTGCAGGGTGGTCGCACCGGGCAGGGCATTTGCTCGGCGCTTGTGCGATGCCATGACAGGCTTATCCAGGCCCCACCATAGGGTCAGACTAACCCAGGGCATTAAGGCAGATATGCTTATCTGGCTCCAGTTCTTGAGGGAGTTCAATGGGGTGTCATTTTGGAGGTCTGACCTTCTGGCTTCCCCTCGTTTCCAGATACAGTCCGATGCCTCTGGGTCCCTGGGTTATGGGATGTACTTCAATGGGAAGTGGGCCTATGGTGGGTGGCCACCAGCCTGGTCAGGTACGGGTCGCCTGCGTGATCTTACGTATCTGGAATTTTTTCCCATCCTGGGGGCCTTGATGCTATGGGGTGAGGAGTGCGCCAACTCGGTCATTCATTTCTGGTGTGACAATGCGGCCGTTGTCCACATTGTCAACTCACAGACTTCCAAATCACCCAGGGTAATGGACCTGGTGCGCCAGTTTGTATTGTGCAGCCTGCGCCTTAATGTGCTGTTCCGGGCCATGCATGTCCCGGGGGTCAATAATGATATCGCTGACGCTTTGTCCCACCTGCAGATCTCCCGGTTCCGCGCCTTGGCCCCGGATGCGGAGGAATTTCCCTCGCCACTCCCGGACGAGATATGGACCTTTGGCAAGGAGAGGTGAACCGGGCGATCGGCATGTCCCTAGCGCCACGCACGCGTAAGGCATATCAACACGCATTCAATTCTTTCAGGGCATTCTGTGCCCAATTCCGGCTGCCAGATACCTGGCCGATCCCGGTGGCCCATATACTTCAATTCATGGTTGACCTGCATTCCCAGGGCCTTGCACCTCGCACCATAGCATCCAGGCTGTCAGCGCTGGCTTTTATGGCCAAAGTAGGCGGACATACGGACAGTACCGCTGACTTCCGTGTGAGACACGTTTTGGAGGGGTGGGTGCGGGAGCGTGGGCGTAGCCCGGACGACCGCCACCCAATTTCCCCAGGGGTTCTTACCCAACTGGCACGGGGCTGGCAGGACCTATGTTTTGATAGGTATGAGGCAGCCCTGTTTCATGCGGCTACAACGGTGGCCTTTTTTGGAACGCTCCGCATCAGTGAGCTTGTGATGCTGTCTAAGGCGGATGCAAGTCGTAGGGCACTGGAACTCGAAGATGTCTATGTGGCCAGAGACTGGGCTCAGTTGAGGATATGCTCCTCTAAGACGGATCAGCATGGCGTGGGCAGTGGAGTAAGACTGCTACGGTGTTCTTTGGCAGACATCTGTCCGGTTGGTGCCCTACAGGAGTTCCTTGCACTGCGTGGCACGCACCATGGCCCGTTTTTTCTGTCACCAAGATGGGTCTCCCCTTACTAAATTTCAATTTTGTAGGGTGCCGGTAGGCACTAGCCAGTGTTGGCCTCCCTGGGGCTCGTTGCGGCACCCATTCATTCAGGATAGGGGCGGCTTCTACTGCAGCTGTTTTTGGGTACTCCGGGGCTGACGTACGGCGCATGGGAGGGTGGGGATCACAATGTTTTCAGTTTGTGTTCGCCCTCTTCAACTGTGAGTACCAGTTTTGTCACTGCACTGTTTCCCCCCTTTTTTTTTCCTTGACAGACCCTGGGTTTCGTATTACACCGGTGACAGTGTGCCTGGTGGGCCATAGCCATGTGCACAGGGCAGCGCGTTACGCTGCACAGGGCAGCGCGTTACGCTGCACAGGGGAGCGCATTACGCTGCATAGGGCAGCACGTTACGCTGTGGCGACAGAGTGGGGACCCCGACTGGGACTGGGTGCATCCGCACGTCTCAGGTGGTATGGTAAGCGCAGCATGTTATGGCGGGAACTGTTGCCATTCCTTTTCTACATCAGGGATGCTGACTCGCCTGATGTCCTGGTTATGAACCTTGGGGGCGATGGCTTAGGGCGGGTCACTGGCCTATCGCGGAAGCTTGCGATTTGCAGTGACCTGCCCTACTCACGTTATGTGTGGCCTGCCACAACCCTCAATTGGTCGGACACGATACCGCGGTACGCTTACAGGGGGGCGTGCGGCCTCGAGGCTCTTGACCGAGCCGACGCTCCGTGAACGGGGCTATTGCCCGGTTCCTTTTCGACAAAGGTGGGGGACGCGTCATTCGCCTCCCCGCCATCAGTCTGCAAAATTACGAGCTTTTACTCAGGGGATGGGGCCCATCTGTCGCAGGGAGGTATGGACCTCTTGTTAGTGGACTGGCAAGCAGGCCTGTTGACCGAGCTGACGGTCTTGGGGGGGGGGGCGGTGAGCCTTTTGGGAAGCCTCCCCGTGTGGCGGGTAGCACTGGTAAGGTAAACATTTATGACCCACAGGTATCCGGCAGGTTCGCAATTGACTGGACAACACTAGACAGGTATAAGTTGGTTAAACTTTGTCCGGTCAACGACGAACCAGGCGACGGGGTGATGGCTACAGCTAGACAGCATGCATCACCCCGTGATTTTACGGATACGCGTCAGAGGGTGGGGTCATTAGTTAGATATTTACTACGGTCAACAATTTGTTTGTTGTCAACAAACAAATTGATACAAAGAGATACATTGTAACAATTGCCGTTGGCAATTTTGGGTGGTACCTTACCAGTGTTACTTCGGCCCAATGCCGTTATCCACTTTCATCGGTGTCTGAGTCCTTTATTGGGGGGTACGCCTGCAATGGATATGGTCCCCAGAGTCTGCCACTGCTGGTAGAAGCAGCAGACACTGTGGAAATAGCACCAAAAATGCCTCCTCTGCCGCCGCCACACGGGCTCCCCTGGTGCCCAGACAAACTACTCAGGAAGAAGCAGCAGCATGCAGAAGGTAGGGAGATTCTTCCTTTACTGTCCTATATATGTCCTCCCCCCCTCTGATCAATCTTCACTGTTGGGGGTCGGTGGGGGGGAAAGGGGGTAGAACACCAACTTTTCTCCACCCTAGCCACTCACCAGCTAGTGGAATCGATCAAGGAGTGGTGGACGATTGTGTCTGGCATTTGTAAAGATTTTTTTGGTGGGTTTATGTATTTTTTTAATTTTTTTTGTTCCAGTCGAGACTGGTTTTTTTTATTTTCAATGCATTCCTATGGGAAAATGTCATTCAGTTTACACTTATTTTTATATTTTTATTTTTACGATGAAGGCTGTTGGAACAAACCAAGATCGCAAACTGGGGTTATCTGTATTTTCCTTCTCAAATATTTGTTTGAACACATTTTGAATCTCTACAAAAATGCTAGGGTAGTAGCTGATGTGCAAAGGGAGAAAAGCCTGTGCAGTTGTGCAAGTGCCAACTTTAACTGTCACTAATAATGCTTGTTTTGGGCAGTCTTTTTGAGTTCAAGATCAACTAAACCAGGGATGATTCAAAACCTTGAATATTGGTTTGGCCATATTCTAGGTTCTAGAAGAATGGCACATGAGGCTTGTTGTTGTTTTTGTTCCATCATACAGCCAAGTTCAACCCTTCACAACCCCATGGACCACAACACACCAGATTCCTCTGTCATCTGCAATCCTCTGGAGTCCACCCACGTGCCCATTGCATCAATAATAATGACTAACCATCACATCCTCTGCTGCCCCTTTTTCCTTTGATCTTCCTCAGCACCAGAGCCTTCTCCAGTGAGTCTTCTCTTCTCATTTGGTGGCCACAATATATGAGCTTCAGCTTCAGTATCTGTCCTTCCAAGGAGCAGGCAGGGTTGATTTCCTTTAGGATTGACTGGTTGGTTTTCCTTGAAGTCCAGAGGCTTCTCAAATGTCTTCTCTAGTGTTACAGTTCAAAGCCTTCTTTATGATCTAGCTCTCACAACCATACATTATTACTGAGAAGACCATTGTTTTGAATATGCAGACTTTTGATGGTAGGGTGATGTCTCTGCTTTTTAATATGTTGCCTATGTTTCTCATAGCTTGCCTCCCAAGGAGTAAGTGTTTTGTTTTTTTAATTTCATGGCTGCATCACCATCTGCTGTGTTCTTGGAGCCAGCAAAAGTAAAGTCTGACCCTGCTTTAGCTCATGATCTGAGCCAAAGTCAGCTCTACCTGTAAATTTCATTTTTGCTGACAGTGTAGAGCTTCTCCATCTTTGGCTGCAAAGTAAATAATCAACCTGATTTGAGTGTTGGTCATCTGGTGATGCCCATGTATACATTCACCTCTTAGATTGTTGAAAGAGGGTGTTTGCTATATCAGTTCATTCTCTTGTCAAAACTCTGTTAGCCTTTGCCCTGTTTCATTTTGTACTTCAAGGCCAAACTTGCCTGTTATTCCAGTTACCCTTTGACTTCCTACTTTGACATTTCAGTCTCCTATGATGACAAGGACATCATTTTGGTGTCAATTCTAGAAGATGTTGTAGGTCTTCATAGAAATGGTTGACTTCATCCACTTCGGCACCAGTGGTTGAGGTATAGACTTAGATTACTAAGATGTTGAATGATTTGCCTTGGATTCAGACTGATATCATTGCAGGCGCACCCCCCAATAAAGGACTCAGACACTGGTAAAAGTGGATAACGGCATTGGGCCACATTTATTGATTCATGCCCTAGTCCGAATTATAAATTTCTATTGGTAAAACGACCAATCATAATTCTTAAGGCAAGCAGGCCGAAGTAACACTGGTAAGGTACCACCCCAAAATTGCCAACGGCAATTGGTTACAATGTATCTATTTGTATCAATTTGTTTGTTGACAACAAACAAATTGTTGACCGTAGTCAATATCTAACTAATGACCCCACCCTCTGACGCGTATCCGTGAAATCACGGGGTGATGCATGCTGTCTAGCTATCGCCATCACCCCGTCGCCTAGTTCGTCGTTGACCGGACAACGTTTAACCAACTTATGCCTATCTAGTGTTGTCCAGTCAATTGCGAACCTGCCGGATACCTGTGGGTCATAAATGTTTACCTTACCAGTGATACCCGCCACACGGGGAGGCTTCCAAAAGGCTCACCGCCCCCCCCAAGACCGTCAGCTCGGTCGACAGGCCTGCTCGCCAGTCCACTAATCCAGAGCTCCATACCTCCCTGCGACAGATGGGCCCCATCCCCTGAGTAAAGCTCGTAATTTGCAGATTGATGGCGGGGAGGCTAATGACGCGTCCCCCGCCCTTATCAAAAAGGAACCGGGCAATAGCCCCGTTCACGGAGCGTCGGCTCAGTGAAGAGCCTCAAGGCCGAACGCCCCCCCTGTAAGCGTACCGCGGTATCGTGTCCAACCAATTGAGGGATGTGGCAGGTCACACATGATGTGAGTAGGGCAGGTCACTGCAAACCGCAAGCTTCTGCGATAGGCCAGTGACCTGCCCCAAGCCATCGCCCCCAAGGTACATAACCAGGACATCGGGCGAGTCAGCATCCCTGATGTAGAAAAGGAATGGCAACAGTTCCCGCCATAACATGCCGCGCTTACCATACTACCTGAGACGTGCGGCTGCACCCAGTCCCAGTCGGGGTCCCCACTCTGTCGCCGCAGCGTAACGCGCTGCCCTGTGCAGCGTAACGCGCTGCCCTGTGCACGTGGCTACGGCCCACCAGCCATACTGTCACCGGTGTAAAACGACACCCAGGATCTGTCAAGGAAAAAAGGGGGGTGAGAAACAGTGCAGTGACTAAACTGGTACTCACGGTTGAAGAGGGCGAACACAAAACTGAAAACATTGTGATCCCCACCCTCCCGTGCGGCGTATTTCAGCCCCGGAGTACCCAAAAACAACTGCAGTAGAAGCCGCCCCTATCCTGAACGAATGGGTGCCGCAACGAGCCCCAGAGGGGCCAACACTGTCTAGTGCCTTCCCGGCACCCTCCAAATTGAAATTTAGTAAGAGAAGACCCACCTTGGTGACAGAAAAACTGGCCATGGTGCGTGCCACACAGTGCAAGGAAATCCTGTAGGGCACCAACCGGACAGATGTCTGCCGAGGAACATCGTAGCAGTCTACTCCACTGCCTACGCCGTGCTGATTCGTTTTAGAGGAGCGTATCCCCAACTGAGCCCAATATTGTTCACACAGACATCTCCACGTTGCAGTGCCCTACGACTTGCATCCGCCTTATACAGCATCTCAAGCTCGCCGATGCGGAGCGCTCCAAAAAAGGCCACTGTTGTAGCCACATGAAATGGGCTGCCTCATCTTATCAAAACAGAGGCCAGGCCAGCCCCGGGCCAATTGGGTAAAAACCCCTGGGTAAATCGGGTGGCGGTCGTCCGGGCGACGCCCACGCGCGCGCACCCACCCCTCCAAAACATGTCTCACACGGAAGTGAGTGGTGCTGTCCACGACTTGCATCCGCCTTATACAGCATCTCAAGCTCGCCGATGCGGAGCACTCCAAAAAAGGCCACCGTTGTAGCCGCATGAAATGGGCTGCCTCATCTTATCAAAACAGAGGCCAGGCCAGCCCCGGGCCAATTGGGTAAAAAACCCCTGGGGAAATCGGGTGGCGGTCGTCCGGGCAACGCCCACGCGCGCGCACCCACCCCTCCAAAACATGTCTCACACGGAAGTCAGCGGTGCTGTCCACGTGACCTCCCACTTTGGCCATAAAAACCAATGCTGACAGCCTAGATGCTATGGTGCGAGGTGCAAGGCCCTGGGCATGCAGGTAAACCATGAACCGCAGAACATGGGCTACCGGGATCGGCCAGGTTCCTGGCATTTGAAATTGGGTACAGAATGCTCTGAAAGAATTAAATGCGTGGTGATACACCTTACGCGTGCGTGGCGCTAGTGACAGGCCAATCGCCCGGTTCACCTCTCCTTGCCAATGTTCCATATCTCGTCCGGGAGTGGCGAGGGAAATTCCTCCGCATCCGGGGCCAAGGCACGGAACCGGGAGATCTGCAGGCGGGACAAAGCGTCAGCAATATCATTAGTAACCCCTGGGACATGCCTGGCCCTGAAAAGAACGTCGAGGCGCAGGCTGCGCAACGCAAACTGGCGCACTAGGTCCATAACCCTGGGCGATTTAGAGGTCTGTGCATTGACAATGTGGACAACAGCCGCATTGTCACACCAAAATGGACAACCGAGTTGGCCCACTCCTTGCCCCATAGCATCAAAGCACCCAGGATAGGGAAAATTCCAGATACGTGAGACCATGCAGGCGGCCCGTGCCTGCCCAGGATGTTGGCCACCCACCATAGGCCCACTTCGAATTGAAGTACATCCCATAACTCAGGGATCCCGAGGCATCAGACTGTATCTTAAAGCGAGGGGAAGGCAGGAGCTCAGACCTCCAAAATGACACCCCATTAAAATCCCTCAGGATCTGTAGCCAGACAAGCACGTCTACCCTGATACCCCGGGTAAGTCTAACCCTATGGTGGGGCCTGGATAATCCTGCCACGGCGTCGCGCAAGCGCCTAGCAAATGCCCTGCCCGGTGCGACGACCCTGCCAGCGAAATTGAGGTGACCATGTAGCACCAGCAGTTCGCTCAGTGATGCAATGCGCTCGGCCAGCAAGTCCGAGATAAGGGCCACTAGCTTTGACACCTTATCCCGCTGCAACCTAGAAGCCTGCGCTACCGTGTCAATCTCCACCCCCAGGAATACTAGCTGTGTAGGTGGGCCCTCGGTCTTTTCGGGCGCTAAAGGGACACCAAGTTCCTCCATTAGTGTCTGAAATGTGTTGAGGAGACGTGTGGACGTGTCCCAGCCCCGTTCAGCCCCGAATAAAATCATCCAGGGAATGGGCTACAGACCGGGACCCTGATCTGCGAACAAAAGCCCACTCTAGGAAGGTGGAGAAACGCTCGAATGCCGAGCCCGAATTGGAACAGCCAAAAGGCATGGCATCATTGAAATAATATGCTCCCCGGGACGGGGGCGCAGGGACAGGGCCAACGACCCTGCCCGCATAGATCTCCTTATCATTGCTGGCAGCAGCCACCTCCTCCCTCCCCCTAAGGGATAAAGATTGGGGGCATCCTGAGGGGACCTATCACCCATGAAAGGGATACGTAACCCCTGCCTAAAACCCTGAAGGAGATATCCGCATCCTCTCCCTTCGGGTACAATGTGAGCCAGCGCTCCAACATGTCCACATTAATTGGGGAGAGAGCCCTTCGGTGAACTTGATCCATCTGCGGCAGTCTTGCCAGCCCCCTGTCCACCCCTCCCTCTGCCCTGCATCCCTCCAGGCCTGGGACAGGCAGAGGCCGCATGGGGGCCAGCACAGGGGGGACACTAATGTCTGTATTTGCCATTCTTCCTATTGCAGGAACCATTGGGCGAGAAAGTCCAGCACAGCAGGCGGGCTGAAAACCCCCTGCCCCGCCCCCTGGCAGTGGACCTGTGCTGGGGCCGCCCGCTGGACCGCATGTCCACAATGGTATCTCTCCCCGGGCGCGGGGCGCGTGGGCGTCATGTACAAAAGCCACAGCCTCTGGCATGGCTCAACCCACCTAATCTCGGGGTGCCGGGGAGTCCGCATATGGAATTACACGTCATCAGCCAACCACGATGGGCCCGGAAAGTCAACCATCGCCCGGTAGATGTTGTCCAAATACTGGACCATCGGAATTGCCAAATCCGGCCGGGCCCTAAGGTACACCGCCATGTATATGAGGTAGGCCGGCAACCAGTCGGCCCACGTACGTGGTGGCTTGCGACGACATGCCTGCTCCTTATCCTTCTCATCCTGCCCCCCCTACTCCTTGGTGGGCCCTCTGTTGAGGAGTGAGAAGATATCCACGTACTCCCCCCGCCAGATCTTCTCTTTGGTGGTCCGTGCCAAATGGTCACCCAGCGGTAAGGAATACCCCGCCGTCAGCAAGGCAGACACAGGCACAACAGGAACTGCTGGCATCTGAAAGGGGGCCTGCACTAACCCAGCCACCCCCAAAACATTCCCCACAGGGTAGAAAACACCCCCACCACGGGGCCCTGGGTGGTAGTTGTCAACGCCAGGTGGGGCGTCAGCGGCTGGACCGCCGCCCCACCTGCGTGAGGCCAAGGCCATTGGAAACCCCCCCAATGTGGCCACGTGTGTAGGTGCACTAGCTTGGACCGCATACTCACATGCTGCACCCCCGTAGGCCGCCCCCACCGGGGGTTCCGGCCCACTGGGGGCGTCGGAGCTCACAACCGCCGTCGAGCTCGTCAATGGGGCCTGACCCGCACCGGTCTGTTGAATGGGGAGCTGCGAGGCAGTGGCCCAGGTCGTGCCACGCGCCTCAAGCAGCTCGACCCGTCCCGTCGCCTGCCGCTGCCCAGCAGACGACGCGTCGAAACGAACCCCAAAGGGAGCCCAAGAGTGGCTAGCCCGGGCCAGGGATGCCTCGAGGGCCACAACGCGGGCCAATAAGGCTTCCACGCTGACATGGGGCAAAGGGCCAACCGGCACGCCTACTACAGGCATGGGTACAGGTCCCTGCACCCCGGGGCCCGAATAGGGCCCACCCCACACCCGGGCCCGTTAGGGCCGATGTAGCAACCTGCCAGGGAAGGGGACCGGACCACCCCCCAAGGGGAAGGCCTCAGAGCGAGCTGCGCTCCTATAAAGGAAGGCCCAGCGAATGGGCAACACCAGGAGAGGTGTCCACCGCTTGCGGGCCGAGGGCCGCAGCCCCTACTGGCCCCGTGCGTGGGCCACCATTCTCTGGCCAGGGGGAATAGACCCCATTCCACCGGTCCCGGTGGGTGCAGGCAAAGGCGGCTGCTGGTCCTCCGACCCAGATTGTGCCTCCGAACCGCACGAGCCGCGCTCGCAGCCGCCTTCTTCTTCGCGGGCCTCTCAGCCAATCGATGGGAAGCCGAAAACGAGAGAATTCAGCAGCCAAAAGGCTTCCCGTTAAAAGCAAAAGCGACGGAGGGAAGATGGAAAAACTTCTCCGCTCCGTCGCTTCGCAAAATGGCAGCTCGGCTGCCTCATGGCCACCCCTTTTATAAGGGAGCTGGCCACGCCCCCTAACTACCCGGATGCCTTCGTCCTATGGGGGGGGGCCCGCAAAGGGCGCGGCGGCCATTTTGGTGCCGCGCTTGCATTCTGTCATTTTTGAGACTGTATCTCGTTACTGCTTTCCTCACTCTTTTATTGACTATAAGAGACATTTCTTCTAAAGGATTCTTGCTCACAGTAGTAGATATAATCATCCCTGAATTAAATTCACCCATTCCCATCCATTTCAGTTCACTGATTCCCAATATGTTGATATTCAGTCTTACCATCTCATGTTTGACCACGTCCAGCTTACCTTGTTTATAGATCTTACATTCCAGGTTCACATGCAATATTGTTCTTTATAGCATCGGGCTTTTCTTTCACCATGAGACATATCCACAGCTGAGCATCCTCTCAGCTTTGCTACAGCCATTTCTGTCTTTCTGGGGCTACTTGTACTTGCCTTCCACTCTTCTCCAGTAGCACATTGGACACCTTCCGAACTGAGAGGTTCATCTTCTGCCATTATATCTTTTAGCCTTTTGATACTGTTCATAAGGGTTCCTTGGCAAGAATACTAGAGTGAGTTGCCATTTCCTTCTCCACATTTGAGGCTACTGACTGCAAAATGCCTCCATCCAGTTGTTTTAGTAGAAGCAAGTACGTGTATGACTTTTTTAAAAATGATTTTTATTAAATTTTTTGACAGACATACAAAAAAGAAAAGAAAACAGTAACAATACAATACAATAATAACTCAAAAATAACATCAACGCAATATTAACTCACATTCATAGAGGCTGGCACCTAACAATACTTGAGCTAATTATTTACCATATAGCCATCATTATTAGATACCACAATATAGAATATTACACAATCAAACAATAAGAGCTTTCTGTGCTACCTCTATTATAGTTTTTTAGTACTTACAAATCACCCTGTGAATATGTACAATGCCCGGAGAGTTTAGTTTCTATTTTAAATCCAAAAACCTCTTTGAGATGGTACAGGTCCTGAGCAATCATTTACCATGAGAGAGTGCTCCACGAACAGTTTCCATATATTCCAAAACCTATTCTCTTTTAAATTATCTCGTTTCACTTTAATCTCCCATGTCAATTTGTCGTTCAATGCTAGACTCCACATTTCCTTATACCATTCTCCAATCTGTATATCTACATCGTTTTTCCAATTTCTAGCTATGCATTGTCTACCAGTAGTTAATACAATTTCCAATAATTCTTTTTCCTCCTTATCCAAACCCAAACCTTCCACATTTGTTAAAAGAATGGTACCTGACTCCAACTTAACGTTTTTACCCAATATTTCACCAAACTCCCCTTCTATTCTTCCCCAAAAATCCCTTATTTTTTTACAACTCCACCACATATGTTCATATGTTCCATCTGTTTCTTTACATCTCCAACATAACTTATCTCTTTTATTATCCATCTGATAAAGCCTTAGTGGTGTCAAGTACCATTGCCACAACATTTTAAAATTATGTTCTTTAATTCTTACAGACATTGTTCTCATGATCCTCTTTTTCCATTTATTTCTCCATTCAACCTCCCCAATTTTTATATTCAAATTTTGTTCCCACTTACGTTTCAGGTCTTCCTGTGAATCTTTATCCTTATTCAATATAGTATAAAGTTTGCTTACAAGACCCTTAATACCTCTTTCCCCTTTTCTAATCTTTATTACCAATTCCTCAAATTCCGTCTTAATTCTGTCTATCCCTATTTTTCTTTTATATTTTTTATTCCAATTATCCACCCTTAATTTCTGAAACCAATCCAAATTTAACTTCTCAAATATTTTTTTTCTCTTAGTATCATCATTGCAAGCTTTCAACCAGTCCTTCAGTAAAAACACCCCATCTTTAACCAATATTTCCTTTTTTTCCTTATCTAATTTTATTGGGAAACACACCATATCAGTCAATTCCAAAATTGGAGAAAGATTTGGGACCATATCTATCTTTACCTTTTTCCACACTTCCATGAGACCTCTCATCATAGTATTGTTTGACCTTTTCAATTTATCCTTTATTCCCAAAAAAATCATATTGCCAATATTTCTATATTCTTTCATCTCCATTTGCTCCCAAATTGTCTTTTCTCTTGCCAAAATTTTCACAACATTCTTAATTTGAAATGCACGATAATATGCTAACAAATTTGGCATGCCCAGACCCCCTTCTTTCTGAGACAGATACCAGAGCTTCTTTGAAAGTCTAGATTTTTTACCTCCGTTACAGAAACAATTAAACATCTTTTGAAACTCATTAATTTCCTTCTCCTTCAAATGGATCGCTAGTGCATCAAATAAAAAATTAATCTTTGGTAGCAATATCATTTTACAAATTGCAATCCTTCCGAACCATGACAGCTTCAACTTCTGAAACTCTTGTATTTTATTCTTGAATTCGGCTCTCAAGCTGTCATAGTTCAATCATTTAAGTTCTTCTAATTTGTTTGAAATAGTTATCCCCAAATATTTCAACTTATCTTTAATTTGTATATTAAACACTTTCACTATCTTGTCCATCTCACCTACCCCCAAATTACACAACATCAATTCTGATTTATCCCAATTTATCGTTAGTCCAGTTATAGCCTCAAATACCTGTAGGTGATCTTTAATCCTGTCCATTACCAACTCCGGATGTTTCACCGTAAGCAATGTATCATCTGCATACATACTCACTTTATTACCCATAATCCCTTCTATATTTAAATCATCCCTTATATCTTTAGCTAATATCTCCATTGCCATAATAAACAGGATAGGAGATAATGGACAGCCCTGCCTGGTACCTGCCTCTAAATTTACCACATCAGTAAGCTCCTCATTTACCCTAATCCTAGCATTGCCTTTTTGATATAATAAATCTATTACCCTATTAAATCTATCCCCAAACCCATAATTTTTAATTATTTCCTTAATTGAAGACCACTGTAATGAATCAAATGCCTTAAAAATGTCTAATGATAATAAGCCTACCTTTTCCTTTGTTTGATTAACATTATCAATTAGATCTAATACCCTTCTAGTCAGATCCGCCATATGCCGACCCTTTAAAAACCCAACTTGATCAACATTTATATATTCCCCCATAAAACTATTTAGACAATTAGCCAGAATTGCTGTGAATATCTTGGCATCCTGATTTATAAGAGAAATTGGTCTGTACGATTCCACTCTTTCCAGATTCTTACCAGGCTTTGGCAGTAGAACAATTGTAGTATTATACCATGAAGTTGGGATTGATCCTCCATCTAAAATGTAATTATATAGCTTCAACAATTTTGGAACCACTACTTCTTTAAATTCTTTATAAAACTCTGTCGATAATCCATCATCCCCCGGAGCTTTCCCCTTCTTCAACCCACTAATTACCTCCTTAACCTCTTTATCACTAATCCTTTCCTCCATTTTCTCTCTATGTTCTTGTTTTATTCCATTCCCTAACTTTCTCTCCAATATCTTTTTGAGCCTCTCCAAATCTACTTCCTTTTTTGCATATAATCTTAACCTATAAATCCAAGGGTTTACCGTTGGAACTGGCTATAGGTTGCTATGCGTCGCCCTACTGATCCGCACCCACCCTTCGTGCGCACGGCCGAATTGCCTACGCAGGTCAACGAAGGATTTAAAAATCCAGGACGGGGGCCTCAGCCCCACAAACGGCAAGAAAGGGAAAGAACTTCACTTCCCAACATTCCTTGCGCTGCGCCGCGCCAGAGCCAATCACGCTGAGAGGCTCTCGCACGGCGCAGCGTTCCGACACGCGCCGCAGCCAATTGAAAGAAACGCATTTTAAAAAAAACCAGCAAAAACACAAAGCACCAACCCATTACTACAAGCCCCAGCGTCCTGCGCGCCATGAGCACGCAGAACGCTGAGGAAACCGGCGCCTGAAAAATTAAAAAGAAAAACAACTCACCGCGTCACAGCCAAGCACACACCAGCCGGCTTTCTATCCCTCCCTGAAGGACCCGACTGGAGTTTCCCCTTTAATATCAGTGGGTGGGGGTTGCGATCCCCCTCTCCGCTGGCTAACCTAGCATTGGGAGGTTTGTGGGGACAAAAGGGGAATGTTTCCAAAACCCTTCTGGACTCAGGACACCAGGGAGAGGGGATCGATTCCCACCCCTCTCCTTAAAACAACTCCATCTTTTCTACTCTTTAAAAACGGAGTTGTTTTAAGGAGGGGGGGAGGGAATCCATCCACTGTGCCTGGTCTACTGGGTCCAGAAGAGTTGGGGGACATTCCTCTTTTGTCCCCACAAACCTCCCAACCCCAGGGGAGCAACCGGAGAGGGGGGTCACAAGCCCCACCCACTGATATTAAAGGGGAAACCCCAATCTACTTTCACAACTACACACAAAAAAGCACCATAAAACAATAAAGCCCCCCTCCCCACCACCTAACCCACCCTTACTAACCCACAACGACCATGCCCCCCTCCCCACCACCTAGCCCACCCTTCCTAACCCCCAACGACCATGCCCCCCTCCCCACCACCTAGCCCACCCTTCCAAACCCCCAATGACCACGTACCTTCCCCACCACCAAACAAATAATGTTTCAAAAATTACTAAAAACACTCAAACACAGCCAAAAATACACAAGAACAAAAACACCAAAAACAATACGAAGTAAACAAAGACACAATCAAAAACAAAACAAACAGACAAAAAATACAAACTCAACCCCCCCCCCCCGACCCCCCCCCACACACACACACAAAACAAAGAAAACAATCAAACTTACCAGAACACGTGCTACCTACACCAGGACTGGAAAATAAATGAATACAGAAAGACCCTACTGACCAGAAGAAGCTCCACCCAGAGGCCAGGAGAGAAACAAAAGTCAAAATACAATAACCCCTACCAGCACCACCTGCTGGCCACAATAGTAAAAACAATTCAAAAACACACAACAGCCCCAAACAAAACACAAACTCACAATTTTACACAAAAGGTCACACCAAAAAAAACAAGGAAAAAAAGTACACTAAACACACTGTCACACAAATCACAAATATATATATGTCAATAACATACAATAGAAACTTTAAAAAAATCCTGTGCTGAGTTATTATATCATACTTTCTTCTTTTATTAATCCTCAAAAAAACCCAAAAAAGCAGATCACAGTTAATAACAGCCAAGCCAAACAAATTTAACATAAATAAACATGAAATGAGCTCCCGTCTTCATCCTAGCTCCTGCCAACCTAGCAGTTCGAAAGCAAGAAATTGCAAGTAGATAAATAGGGACCACTTCGGTGGGAAGGTAACAGCGTTCCGTGCGCTCCGGTGTCTAGTCATGCCTGCCACATGACCACGGAAATGTCTGCAGAAGCAGACAGCGCTGGCTCTTCAGCTTAGAAACAGAGATGAGCACTGCACCCTAGAGTCGGATACGACTGGCTTTCGAGCAAGGGAAACCTTTACCTTTACCTTTTACTAAACATTTAAAAAATTAAAATTACAGACTAAGCAATTTTTTTAAAAAACAACACAATTTAACCTTCCAACACAATGTAACACTATTGCAAAAAAAAAAATTGGCTCATTTGTAATTAAAAAACACGGGGGGGAAAGCCCGGCAATGCCGGGCAACCCTTGCTAGTACTTGATAAAATTCCCTAACAATTTTACATTTATCTCTATTCTTATTACACCTTAAGCCTTGTTTATTAACCAATACCCCTATTTCTCTTTTTTCCCTTTTAGCCTTGGCTGCTCTTGCTAGTAGTTTTGAACTTCTGTTGCTAAATTCAAAGTATTCTCTATTTAAATAAATCAAATCTCGTTTAACTTTATCAATATCCTTACCCATTAATTCTGCTTTAAGTCTTTGTAATTTCGTGAGGATTTTTTTATCTTTACTTTTCGCATGCTCTTCCTGTAATTGCTTTATTTCTCTTTCTTTTTCTATCTGTTCTACTTTATATCTTTTATATTTAGAGCTCGCCAACTTTATGCTTTCCCCCCTAAAAACCGACTTCATGGTATCCCATACAATATTAAACTTAACCTCATTATTGTCGTTCCACTGCCAGATTTCTTTCCAACTTTCCATAATCTGCTTTTTACACTTCTGATCTTTAAACAGATTAGGATCGTACCTCCAACTTCTTCCTCTTCGAATATCTTTTTGTATTTTCAATTCCAAATATACTTTGGCATGATCCGATTCCTTAATAATCCCAATTTCCATTCCTTCTATATCTTTGATCAAATTTTCCGTAAGAAAAACATAATCTATTCTTGAGTAGGTCCCATGAACATGTGAAAAAAAAGAATATGCCCTTTCTGAACCCTTAAACTCTCTCCAAGAATCCTTCAGACCCATTGCATCCATCCATTTATCCAAAACCTTCCCTTTCAAACCAATTCCACTTCTTGCTATGTTTGTACAATCTAGTCCCGACCTTATCAAGTTAAAATCTCCAGCCACAATAGTTTTTGCAACATTCTCTAATTCCACTATTTTCCGAACCTTTTCTAAGAATTCCTTGATGATCGTTTGGAGCATAAATATTTACCAACGTGATTTCCTCATCCTCTATTTTTCCTCTCACAATTAAATATCTGCCCTCTTGATCAACAATACTTTTTGTAATCTCAAATCCTAATTTTTTAGAAATCATGATTGCTACCCCTCTTGCTTTTGAAGTTCCAAACGCCATCTGATAATGTTGCATCCATCCCCAAAACAGTTTATTCGTGTCTTTTGACTTCTGATGCGTTTCCTGTAAGAACAATATATCGGGTCTATCTTTCTTCAGCGCCAGTTCCAATCTGCGTCTCTTAAGAACAGAACCTGTACCCTTCATATTCCATGATATTATTTTAATACTACCCATAACCTATCTCCTTTCTAAGCTCTAAACTCTCCATTGGGCGTGCCACCAACAACCCCTTACCCCTATGCCACATTGGGCTACATGTAACACACAATATCTCTCTCCCCACCTTCTTACAAAAAAAAGCCGCCCTTGACCACCAAAGAGGGGAGAGGGGGGACATGCAAGATGTGCCTTCCTACCGGTGCTATGCGCTATTCACCTTTGTATATCGGCTAAATGTTTTAAATTGTTTTAATCTAAATCTCATTGCTCCTTACTTGTCTCCTCCTCCACCATGATCAACGACAGCTCCTCCTCCTCTTCCCTTCACTGCGGTGTTCCACCTGTTGCCCTACCAGCTTCCTCCCTCTCATACTCCCTCCCCAAAGCTCCGGATTCCATCAATTCCTTCTTAAGATTTATCCATTCTTCCGAATCTATTTTTACCAGTTCCAACAAACTCAAGTACTCCAATGGGTTGGCCCCTTCATCAATTACTTGCATTCTTTTGTCATAAAAGAAGTGCAGTTGCTGTGGAAATCTCCAATTATACCTTATATTTTTACTCATCAACAGTTTAGTTACAGGCCTCATCTTGTATCTCCACGTTCTTTCTTTCAATGAGATATCATTATAAACTTCTACGTCAGAACCATCAAATTTCAGGGCATCAGGACCAACACGTTTCAGATGGGCCATTACTTTTAGCTTATCGGCCCAATTTGCAAATTTTACCAACACATTTCTTTGAACTACCCTCCCTCTTCTTGGGCCCACCCGAAATACACTTACAAAATCTTCCTGGACAAATTCTTTTCCCATATTCAGACCATTTAACCACTGAACCACTCTTTCTCTTAACAAGTCCGGAGTCCGTTCCACGACCTGATGGATCACAATGTTCTGCTTTCTCATCATATCTTCCACAGCATCAATCCTTCTCTCTTGCTCATCCAATTTCAGCTTATTCTCCCGCACCACCTCCTGAGTCCCTTTTATTTCGTTTTTTATGGCAATTACCTCAGTTTGAACCAATTTCACATTTCCCTCAATTTTTTTCAAGCTTAAATCCACCTTTTTTGAAAAATCTGCAACAGATGATACTACCTTATCTTGCTTTTTCATCATTTCATTTCTATCTTTCACCCTTGAATCCTCATTCTTCTCCAATTTCTGAAACAACTTGCCAATTTCCACCATAATTTGGGTTTGATCATAGGACACTGTAGGGGGAGATGAAGACTGAGATGTTTCTTCCATTGGTACTTTCTCTTTTTTCTTGGGCTTGACAACTGGTTCTTCTTCCTTTGCTTTCCCTCTTGTACCTTTATCCATAATAATACAGTATATCAAAGTCCAATGTTGCAGAACGTTGTAGAGATTAGCCAATCAAATAAAACCTGTAACACTGCAACCCCTGGTTCCACAAGTGCAGAAGGAAAACTTGTATGTAGGAAGAAATCCAATTTAAATACTGTACTCCACAAAAAAGGCAGAAGGAATCAAAATGTACTCCCAACAGGCAGCAAGATCCACAGCAAATCCGTTTCACCAAGGCAAGCAATCCAACTGGTTGTTTTCCAAACTACAAAAATAAAGGCTCCAAGGAAACAGTCACCCAAAACTTCTCGTTTAAGTCCAAGCCGCCGAAAAAAAAGGGAGGGGGAGATGAAAGGAAAAGGAAGCCAAAAATCCAAGCAGGAAAGGAAAAAATGCGTGAGAAGCTGTATGCTCAAAAAGAAAAAAAGTATTTGTAATCCACACGGTGAAGGAGCAAAAAAAGAGCCCTATTAAACCTTCTCTTGAGGCGGACAGATCAAAACGCCATTATTCAGCAGCTTCCTTAACTTCGGGGAGTTGAAACCCCCCCTTCTTCTTCTGTGGAACCGCAAACTTTTACCACATGCTTCAAGCTGGGAAACACACTGCTACCTTCCAATATTATAGCCCAGACGATACTTTTTAATCCACTTTGTTATCGCTAAAACGTGCCGCGGTTCTCCTGGGATGCGAAAAAGCCAAAAACCCAGACAGGATCACTTTCGTTTTCCAGGACCGCCGCCATTAACGAAACAGCCACTCGGTTTCAACTACTTCCACCCATTTCCATTTCAAAGTCCAGGCTCTTTTAAACAAAATCCCCAGCCAACTTTAAGCTTTAATATTCCATATGTCCTTTCATGCACTTACATGCAGTTGTTTTCAAGCCAAACAGTTTCTTGCCAATTCCAGTATTCCTCCACAGTCTCGCTGGTCCCGTTCTCGGCTCCTCGGCAGAAAAGCCGCGACTGCCGTCGCAGGCCTCACCCGCCAAGGAAAACCTCCCGAACTTCAACCATCCGACCTCAAAACTTCCCGAAATTTTCCAAAAAGGCAAGCAGGAGTCTTAGCCACAGAAATTACCACTTTAAAATTTTTCGATTTCACTCCTTCCCATCGATTACCCCATTGATAAGCGCGAGCGTCCGGATCATGATGTTACTCGTCGGCCATCTTAGCCACGCCCCCTACGTGTATGACTATTCCTTACATTGCATCTCCTTTTAATTAACAAAGATACACAAACTCATTGAAACATCTTAGGTTCATTTCATTGTTCACATATCCCTTCATAAGGATATAAGTGACTTTACTTGGTTAAACTTCACAGCCAATTTTATTTATTTTTAGACTCCAAACATGCAGCAAGAATAATGTTTTATGAAAGGAGAGAATCTATTCTATCCTTTTGTTATATTGTCGAATACCCGATAATTTCTATCTCATAGAACTGCCTTACAACAAAATTGGACTCAAGTCTTTTGAATGAATGTAAATGACGAATCTATTATCCTTGTTCACTCAGAATAGAAAAGTAGTGATATGGATGAAATAATTTCATTCTTTAAACTGCTGACATAAAGTTCTTTGACTGTTAGTCATGGTTCTTTTCCCTGCTGGTATGTGTTACGTGTCGCCAAGAATGGGAGATATTCTTCAGGAGCAAATTATGGTATAGCAGAAGCAGCAAAGCAGCAGTTGAGGAGTGAAAACTATTGGATCTGAATAAGAACAATAAAATCTTTCTCAAGGGCACTTACTGCAGTACATTTAAACTATGTAGGAAAACCACAACTATTGACATATTAGAAGACAGAGGATCTATATGGAAAAAAACTGTTCTAATTATTGGCTCCCGTTGTAATTAGAGGAAAGCAAAATCAAACCATTTGTATGAGCTGATGTGTAGTGACTGAATATATAAAATAAAGCACCCTTAATATTAGTATCATACCTCTAGGGAAGTGCCTGGCTATTAATAATGTCCATTTTATTGCAGGCAGTTGCTGGGGGAAGATCTGTGAAGGAAATAAGGAATTTGGTACAATATATTTTTGCCTCTGCTTGATAGTATCAGAAATAGATTAAATAGATTTGTTTTCTTTTTGCAAGCAGAAGGATTAGGGATGGGCAACTACTTCAAAAGCCAAACTCTCATGAATGTTGAAACTATTTTATTGCAGCCAGCTGATGCAGAAATTGTATTAAGGTGTATAGAGCATGGGACTGGAACCTCAAAGAAGCAGGTTCTAGTCCGCACTGAGCAATGAAACTCACCTTGGGCCAGCTACTCTCAATTAGCTGGACCCACCTTACAGAGTTATTTTATTTATTTATTTGATATATTTATACCCGGCCTATCTAGGTACATGAGTTTCTGCTCTAGGTGACTTTCAAAATTGGTCAAAGTTTTAAAAACAAAATAATTACAGAGCAATAAAAAAACTACATTCAGGGTTTGGCAGCTGAGGCATCATAGTCACACATAATCACACTGGAGAACAAATAAATACATTAGAACAGTTACTTGCCCAGAGGGAGGATATCTTTGTAATCTTTATTAAATAAATATGCGTTCAAGAGTTTCTTAAAGATCAACATTGAAAAAGCCTGACACAACTCAGCTGGTAAACTAAAAGTCTCTTTTGCTTAAAAGCCAGTTGTATCTGACTCTAGTGTGCATTGCTCATTTCAATTTACAGACAAAGAGCTATCTCTGTCTATCTCTGCAGAATATCCATTGTCATGTGGCAGGTATGACTAGACACCAGTGCGCACTGAATTCTGTTACCATTCCCACCTAAGTGGTACCTATTTATCTACTTGTGATTTCTTGCTTTAGAACTGCTAGGCTGGCAGGAGCTGGTACAGATATCTGAGCTCACTCAGTACCATGGTACTTGGGTCTCAAACTTGCTTGCCCCTTCTTTGGGTCAGAATCATTTGTCCATCTTGGTGAAGGCCACCTGTTAATTTTCACAATTTTGACCCTACTTGAGGTTAAATCATTGTTATCAAAAATAAACATTCCCCCCAGTATATTTTTAAATATACCGGGACACTCCCCGCATCGACCCAGAGCCCACGCCACAGCTCTGGGGAAAGGAGGTGGGTGGGAGCTGAGATGCCTGCCTTCACTCTCCGAGCCAGCCAGCTCGGAGAGCAGAAAAAGGGAGGGAGCTGCCACTGTCTCAGCCTGGGATGCTCCCCACCTCAACCCAGAGCCCATGCCACTCGGCTCTGGGGAAAGGAGGCGGGTGGGAGCCGATGCGCCTGCCTTCACTCTCCGAGCCCGTCTGCTCAGAGAGTAGAAAAAGGGAGGGAGCTGCCACCGCCTCAGCCTGGGACACTCCCCGCCTTGACCCAGAACCCATGCCACTCGGCTCTGGGGAAAGGAGGCGGGTGGGAGCTGCCACCGCCTTAGCTGTTTTGTCTTATGAGCCTTTCCCGGGGTCTAAGTACTGCTCCTTCCCCAGTCTGGCATTGGCCACAGGGAAGTTTGAGCACCTGGGACTGAAGCACACCATGGACTTTAAGAACTCCCCCCCCCCATGGACTTTAAGAACTGCCCCTCCCCTGCCAAGGTTCCTTCCCCAGTCCAGCATTGGCTGCAGGGAAGTTTGAGCACCTGAGGCTGTAGCGCAGGGTTTCTGTACTGGTGTTTGTTAGGATATTTGACATTGTAATTTCTAATTTATAACTTGTAATCTGTTTATCTATTTTTATTTTGAAATAGTAACTGTATGTATTTTTGCTGCATTTGTAATATTGTATTTTGTATTTTATATATTGTACATTGTGCTATTTGATATGTTGTTGCTGCCTTGAGTCGGCCTTGGCCGAGAAAGGTGGGGTATAAATGAAAATTGAATTGAAATTGAATTGAATTGAAAATGTACATACACAGTGCAAACATTTGTCCAGCATGTTTCTTCTTTCTATACCTCCCTCTACCCCTGGATTCTGTATACTATAAATAGCCCAGGAGAAGTATACTTTCCACTTGACTTAATGGATTTATCAAATACCTTATTTCATGCTCTCTGCTTTTGATTTATGAATTTTGATCCTAGAGACAAGGACCCTGTGAGTATTGATTGTGGAAAATGTCAGACTAACAGAAGTTAATTTCACTCGTACATGTGGAAGTCTCTGATTCTCTGACAGCACTGTCTGGTGAGAATCAGCTGTCACTGTGCCCAAGTGACAGTCCGCCGTCACAACAGAAGGAGGCTTTTTGCCCGGCAGATGAAGTTTACACAGCTTTATGAAATAAAATGACACACCACAATGTACTTGGGAATCAGTACAGCATGTAGGTTGCTTTCCTTTCACTTGGAGGCAAAAAGACATCAAATAGTGGCATAAAATTTCAGAGCGGAAGATGGGAAAAGAGGGAGCTTTCAAGCTGCAAGAGAGACCTGCCTTTTGAGGTCCTGCATTTGATTGCAATATGTCTGACAGGATAATGGAATGTCATTCTGCCAGCTCTTTGGCTGATTAGGGACAGTTTATTTATTGATTGGCTTTCTTTGTCTTTAGTATTAAAAAGAGGCTTATAATTTACAAAGTATTGCTTAGACCATAAGAAAATTACAACATCCAGTTGTGCTAGATTTTTCATGTATATATCAATGTAGATATACGGAAAAAAATAGTTATAACTATTCAGTTGGGGTGTAATTCTAAATTTCAAATAGTGATTTTAATTAAGGTTGACTCCATATTATAGGTTACTAGTTGACTTGCATATGGTAAAACAAGCCATTTGAGAGCTAATTGTCACCCTGAGTTTCAAGCAAAAGATTGTTTTTATTTACCTAATTTCATTAAATTAGCAGAAGTATATTTCTGGGTTTGTTTGTGGGGGTTTTTTTAAAAAAATTCTCCATTTATGTTATAAGCTTTAACTCTCACAGCTCTACATATGCTTTTGCTTGTATCCTTTTAAGCACTACAGAGATAAAGAAAATACAGTACTGAGATAGATGTGTATTGATCAAAGTGTAATCAAAAGATCTAATTAGTGAAAATAATTTTTAAAAATCATTATGTTTGGAAACTTCTTACAAAAACGTGTATAACAGATAAAATAAAAGCATTTGGATAAATGTGCACAAAAATGCATACAAAATGAGTGAAATTCTGAATTTTGATGCAGCAAATGTAAATTTGGAAAAATTATCATTGTTTGGAAATAAGTTGATTTATGGCTGGAAAAAATAGAAAGCTAGAGAAACTGTAATGGATAGCTTTGTACTTGTGCTACTCAACAGCACAATATGTTAGCCCTTTATTGCATAAATCAACACATGGCAAATTAATTGATGTAGCTCTTAATGCAGGGATTCCCAACCGATGGCCTGTGGGTCGAACCTGGCCCGAGACACCATTCCATCTGGCCATTGGTGCCTCTGCCACACCTAGAAGTGGAAGTGGGTGCATTTATGTCAGCCATAAAATCACCTGCTTCTGCTTCTGGGGTGTGTGGTCCTGCTCAGCTGTCCGAGGGCATGGTCAGGTCCATGGTGTAAAAAGTTGGCTACCCCTGTCTTAATGAATCATGCAGGATTATTACTGGCTACCAGAAACCTAGCCCTACTGAAAAAGGCTATTATTTGGTTGGCATTGTCTCTCCTGAAGTACATCAAGAAGTGCTAGCAAATGACAAATGAAATAAAGTAATACAGTACCTTTCACTTCATGGACATCAATCACCATTGGTGGGGAACCTTTTCCTGTTGTAAGGCCACATGTACTTATAATAATTTTAAAAAACAAACCTTAATTTTAAAATTAATAAAATAAAAGTATGAAAGACTAACGAAAATGTATTAATAAAAATAAAAGGATTTGCTCTGTAAAATGTGGATTCAGGCAAACAGGCACACTTAAGGGCCTAGAAAATTGTATGTGGCCTTAAAGCTGCAGGTTCCCCACCTCTGCCCTAGACAATGGATGAAATCAATGGATGAAATCATAACGAAGTGCTCTGATAGCAAAAAACTTGCACAGACTCCGTCATGGGCGTTGAGCCGCAGGCTCTGTCATGGGTGCTGAGTCCTGGGCTCCATCATGGATGTTGAACCCTGGGCTCCATCATGGGCATTGAGCCCTGGGCTCCATCATGGACGTTGAGCCCAGGTTCCGTCATAGTTGTTTATTGTATTTGCTTCACACTGTAAGCCGCCCTGAGTGGTGCTTGCACCAAGAGGGCAGGGTATAAATATAATAAATAAATAAATAAATAAATAATGAAAGGAAATTGAATAAATGGCACCTCGGATAGCAAACATTTTTGTTACATGAAAATAGTATTCCTATGGGAAATTTTCAAATAATGAAAATTCCTATGGGGAAATTCACATAATGAAAATATTTTCACTATGCATAGGAATTTTTTGTTATGCGGAAAAAAATTGTTATGCAAGTTTCGCCATTTTCGCATAATGAAAAAAATTGCATAGTGGACAACCTCATGGAAAAAATCATTTTCGTTATGTGGGTTTTACTGTACATCCATAGTTTTAAATTGTGCAACAGTCAGATACAAACAGAGAAGATTCTTACCTATTTTAGAAATTGCTGACTTGTTTGTTAGAAAGACTAACCACTAGCTACTCGTGCCAACCTAGCAGTTTCAAAGCAAGAAATTGCAAGTAGATAAATAGGTACCACTTCAGTGAGAAGGCAAACAGTATTCTGTGCACACCTGTGTCCAGGCCTGCCTGCCACATGTCCACAGAAACATCTGCAAATGAAGACAGCACTAACTCTTTTGCTATAAACAGAGATGAGCACTGAAACCTAGAGTCAGATACAACTGGCTTTCTAGCCAGGGTCACCTTTACCTTTACCTATAGCTATGAAGTTCTGGTGTGGAGACAGATCATAATTATTTTGCTGTTAACAGGCTTTGCACATGCTCAGAAATGCTCTATTGCTATTTCATATTTTGCACTAATAAATCACATTTAGTGAAGCAGAGTTTGGTGAAGGGGCTTGTTGATATTTTCTCAAACTCAGTCCTATTGGAAATAACTTATGGTACGTGGGCCCAGAATACATTGTAGAAGAGGACTTCTATACATCAAAATATCCTCCTTGTCTTTTTCCTTATTAAAATAGATGTGATGTTTTGTAACTGTATCTCTGGAGATATGTGTATTGTATTATTATTATTATTATTATTATTATTATTATTATTATTATTATTATTATTATTATTATTATTATTATTATTATTATTATTATTATTATTATTATTATTATTATTATTATTATTATTATTATTATGCATTTATTGTCCGCCATGTAAACCGCCCTGAGTTGGGTTGTACCTGAGTGGGCGGTATATAAGCGCGAAAATTAAATTAAATTATTAAATTAAATATACTTTTAACAGGTCCCACCAGCTGTCATATTTGTGGAAACATACTTGCACATGAGTGCTTTGGAGAGAGGGGAGCATGAGTGACAATAAAACCGATAAGAGGCAATGGGGGTGGGGGGAGTAGCACAGTAAACAAGTAGCATATTTTCCCCCTCTGCAGAGCAAGCTTTTGTGACTGGAGCCAGAATTTTTGTGCAGCTTGACTTCTAATCCATATCACAAATAGCTTCCAGATGCCCGACTCCTTGCCACTATTCTGGCATCCTAGCCCTTCACAGATGCTTCTCTGTGAGGGGGTCTATACATAAAATTGGGTGTATTTTACTAATCATTCCTTTCCAATCTTCCTGAAGGGAAACTTTTATTAATAAACTCTTTTCATCTGTCTCTTTGATTAGGAAGAAGATAATTGCTTAGTCATGTGCAAAGAGGGGGAAAAGAAGATTGCTGGGGGGTGGTCTTTTAAAACATGTGCTTGACTGGAGGGAAACAAATAAAAAAGCACCGAACAATGGAAGTACGAAATGGTTCCAGTTGAGCTTGAGCAACAGAGTGGGGGGATTTGAATAAGAAATGGAGAGACTGGCTTGGCTTCACAAAGCAAGCAGAACTAATTCTTCTAAATCTAACTACTTCACAGGAAGTGGGCAGGTGCTCTCGGCTAGGAGCTGAGAAGCAGAATGAAAAGGTACGCAAGACCACGACTACCATTTTTCTCAAGGTGACTTGGTGAGGCATTCAGTTAGACAACTGATCCGACTGGCATGGACGAATGTAAATACATCTGGGAAACAAAGATATTTGGCCTTGTGTAAATGTGTCTATTTATGGTTGTCCGATTTATTTTTTATAAAAAGAAGGATCAGATGGTTGACTATAGATCAGCCTTTTCCTGAGCATTTATGGCTGAGTGGTGAGCACAATATTCCAATCCCAAATTCAGTTTTGTTCAGGATGACCTTATTTATCACCTCAGGAGAGAGACAAAACTTTCCATGGGAACCTCATCTCTATACAGGAGGAAGCAGTCCTTCAAATCAACTCATTACAAGCAGTTTAGGTCTGTAAAGATCACCACGACTTTAAAATGTATCATAAGCCCATGACAATTGAATGGTAGCAAAATGGCCACAGTGTCCTCTCTGTAATTGAAAATGTGTATAGGCGACTCCATTATCACCAACACTATACTATTAGGGCTCTTCCTTTTTATCACACTATTTTAAATGAAGAATAGTTTTTAAAAACATGGCTACAATATAAGCAAGGTCTGTGGTGGCTCAAGTGGTTAAGATGCTGAACTTAAAGACTGGAAGATCAGAGTTCGATTCCTGAGTACTGTATGACGGAGTGAGCTCCCATCTCTGTCTCAGCTCCTGCTATCTTAGCAGTTCAAGAGCAAGAAATTGCAAGCAGATAAATAGATACCACTTTGGTGGGAAGGTAAAACAGTGTTCCGTGCACTCTCGTGTCGAGGCATGCCTGCCACATGTCCATGGAAACATCTGCAGATGCAGACAGCACTAGCTATTTGGCTAAACAGAGATGAGCACTGAACCCTAGAGTCGGATATGACTGGAGTTCGAGTACGGGTTACCTTTATAATATAAACAACTTACATCCTTTCTTTCTGCTACTGTATCTTCTCCTGATAATGCTGAACAGTGATTAAAAATATAGGGCTCATAGATCAGAAGCTGATTTTTCTGGTGTGTGTGTTGTTTTTAGCATGTGAAACCATCTACAGATTTCTCCAAAAGTTTCCTTCAAACATAGTCCTTAAAATAATATAACCAGGGGAAAGCTGCTGAGTTCAAACACCAGTAGAAGCAGCTGATCCAAGTTTTATTGTTACTGATGTCAAAAGCGCTAGCTGGGATTTGCAGGTGCCAATTCACCACTAGCAGCCTGGCTGCATTCTTTTGTATTGTGTGCGAACAGATGTATATTCCCATGTGGGAGAAAGAAAGTCTGGTTAATTTTTATATGGAGTAACAAGACCCTTGGGCAAGCTTTCTTTAGACTGTTAAAACCTTTGCTTGTTGAAGGCCTCTCAAGCAGAAGAGGGAGAGATTAACTGAGGTGAAGGCTTGCTGGGAATTTTTAGCTTTTCAACTACTAATAGATATACCAGAGGAGAACAACTCATAAACTTTTTCCTAGGTCAGTGAAGATGGAGTTTCTGGGTTGCCAGGGAATACTTCTGGGGAATTTTGTATTTTTATTTGCAGAAATTACTACAATACAGGTGAAACTCAGAAAATTAGAATGTTGTGTAAATGTCTATTCATTTCACTTAAAAGGTGAAACAAATATATGAGATAGACTCACTACATGCAAAGTGAGAGATGTCATGCCTTAATTTGTTATAATTGTGATGATCATGGCATACAGCGTACATGATAATATGTGATGATTATGGGGTACATGAGACTAGGCTAAAACAAATCAACTAGACCAACCTAGTTTCTGCTTTGCCATTTCTCTTTCCTTTCATTGTTTCTCTTTTGTATTACTTAATCTGCTTTCTTTTTCCTTCCTTCATTTTTAATAGTGTGTGTGTGTATCAATAACCATTGTGCATCCTAATAATAATTGCCTGTCAGATATTACTCTGGGTTGGAAGGATTTTTAGGGGATGCCCACAAGAGGCTCCTTTCATGTCCCCAAGTACAGCTTTCAGGTATTGAAACACAACCTTCCAGTCTCCAGCTCAGTGCCTTAACTACTAAGCCACCAGGGGAGCTGTATTGTACATCCTGATCCTTATCATGCTTATTCTCTGCTAAAGGAGTAGTCAATCTTGACCTTTATAGATATGCTCATTAAGAGATGTCCTGGTTTAGCTCCTCCCATTTCTTTAGTCACTTTCTACACAAAGAAAGCAACATATCTGCAGCAGAGAACACTTTGCTCTACTGTGGTGGAAGAATCATCAATAATCTAAGCTATGCAGATGACACCACCTTGCTGGCAGAAAGCAGTAATTACTTGAAATAACCTTTAATGAAAGTAAAAGAAGAAAGTACCAAAGCAGGATTACAGTTGAACAACATAAAGACAATTATGACTACTGAAGAACTACGTAACTTTAGTGTTGACAATGAAGCAACTGAAATAGTGAAAGATTTTTTTATACCTTGGCTCTATCGTCAATGTGGACTACAGCCCAGAAATCAGAAGAAGACCTTGAGTTGGAAGAGCAGCCATGAAGAATTTTAAAAAGATCATTATGTGTAAGGATGTGTCACTAGAGAACAAGGCTGAGATCATCTACACTCTTGTATTCCCAATCACCATGTTTGGGCATGAAAGATGGACTGTAATGAAAGCTGACAACAGAAAAAATGTGTTGTGTGAAATGTGGTGCTGAAGGATAGCTTTGACAATGCTCTGAACTGCCAGAAAGATGAACAAGTGGGTCCTAGAGCAAATCAAGCCTGGATACAAAAATGATAATTCTGGGGCACACAAGAAAGCAAGAAAGGACAGTGATGCTGGTGAAGGCAGAAGGAGAAGAAGACTAAACATGGAATGGATTGACTCCCTCATGGAAGTTTTTATAACCTCCTGTTGATGACAGGAGATTTAAGATCTCTCATTCACAGAGTTGCCATAAGTCAAAGGTGACATGATAGCATGTAACAACAACAATGTAGCACTTATATCATGATCTATTATTAAACAATTACATAAGCCTTCCCTAGCTGTCCCTATCCTGGATCCTCCTAATGTTTTGGAGTAGAATCCCCATCAACTCAAGAGAGCCTTTCAGTGAACTGGTTTTATATGGAAGATGCACAGTGGAATCTTATTACTTGCTCCTAAAAGCATTAAGTCCAGCACCATACAGTAAATCTCACCAGTGAATTGCCTTTAGGGAATAAATTGGCATATGTGTATTTTTGACTGGGAATAAGCAGGATGATTCAAGAAGAAAAACAGAATTCAACTTCTTGTGTGGTAGCAATTCACCTCTAAGATTTCTGCCATTCAAGCTATGCCTGAGTAAGTAAGTAGTAGAATTCTGGCTAAAGTCTAAAATGTTTGGTTTAATATGCAAGATGGAGTCCAAAGCATTTGGAAAGACCATCTTTAATTATGCATGGCAGACTCAATGTGATTCAAGGCTGAATGGGGTTTTTTAAGCCCTTTGAGCTCAGTAGGCATTAGTACACATAACATTCTGTTAGATTGTGACTTTTGACTGTGGATATTTATTAGATTCTACAACATTTTTACTAAATCAGCATTACCTCTGTTTGGAAGAATGGAGAAGCCGAAGAAATATATCAAAAGCCATACAGTGATCTTGTGACCATTGTAACTAGAGAAGAACAGCAAATATTCTGACAGAGCCCCACAGTCCTTCCATATTTATTCACCCACCTCAAACTATATTGCTTTATGACTTAAAGAGATATTCCCTAATTGGAAGTGAATTATACCATTCCCAATATTATGTTTAATTAAAGAATGAGTAAATAGTTGTGACAACTGGTAAGATTGTTATTCTTTACCATCTTCAGCTTTGCTGCAGCTACAAAAGGGGGCCAGCAATCAGCCATTGCCTTTAAAAAGAACAGTTAGAATAAAATGACTAATTTAATCAATGTGGACCTATTTTCCTAAACAAATAGAACAACCAGAATAACACTCTCTTTTCAGATGGAAGGGCCATCTATATCCAAATAGCAGGCATATTTAGAAACCACCCTTGCTTTATAACAGGAAGAAATTGCTTCATTTCACATAATTAACAATTATTACACTCACTAAGAATGAAAGGAATTGTTTGTCTCTTGTCAGTCACCAATTTTCATTTGATATTAAGGGTGTGTTGTTATTTATTTATTTATTTTTAAAAAGCAAGACAGTTTATAGAAAACATTACAAGGAGATGCCTACACATGCTGAATATTCAGAAGCCCTATTTTTCTGGGGGGAAACAATTGCATAAGATATTTTCGGTAAATTTTGTTTTCTACTGTGTTGAATCAAAAAATGACCTCGATTTTCCCCCAGCATGTACAGTTTCCCCCCGCAAATTATGAGGGTTTTGTATTTTAAAAAAGCATAAGAATGGTGAGAAAATCACTATTTTATTACAATGAACTTGTTGTGTATTGTTGTTGGTTTGCAATCAAGTCCTTGCTGCAAAAGTAAGCCCTTTTGTAAGGTGCAAACTGCATGTTGTTTTCATTATGTTCTGATTGGTTCCTGACCTTTCTGAGAAGCCGGGTAAATGTATCTAGTTCTCCAACTGCTATTCTGTGTATATTAGCATGCCACCTCACCCTTATCCTTTGGTCCGAACTAGCCAAGTTATGAGTTGCCAATAAATTACTTATGTTTGAACTGTTCATTGCTGGTCAGAGTATTTCCTGCGTTCGGACACAACATTGGTGACGAGGATGGGATCTCACTCTCCTGCCTTCACTCCATTCTCTATCACAGAGCCAGAGAAATGGTGGCTCTATGAAATCCAGTTCAAGAACTTCTTAGTCCCACAGGACATCAAGGAGGATGAAAAGAAGGTGTTTTTCCTTGCCAATTGGGGGATGGCCACTCTGGAGCTGGCATCCAACCTGCTGCTTCCAATGGACATCGAGGTTGCATCGATGAAGAATATCCTGGATGCACTACGGGCACACTTCAGGCCCACTGTGTCCATTTTTCCTGCACACCTAGCATTTCACCAGAGGGACCAGCAACCTACGCCTACACGGTGGCACTCTGGTTGGCAGCCATTCCCTGCAAATGGGAGAACCTAGAGGTGGCCCTCTGTGACCGTCTTTTGGCAGGTTTGCAAGATGAGGCAGCTCAGAAACAATTGCTTGAAAGAGAGACTCTGACATTTGCTCAAGTACTTAGAGAGGCACTAGCGTCTGAGGCCTCAGATTCCGGGGTAAAAACCTTCAAGCAAAAGGCCACTGAAGTCACACACACACACACACACACACACACCCCGCAAGCACAGCCTGTTGTTACAGCTCAGAAGGAGGCAGCCATCCAGAAGTTGCACAATTCAAGTTCATCAGTATCTTCCAGCAACTCCGATACAGAGGACGACATCCGTAAGGTTCAGCTCGGTCATTCCAAAAGCACCCTCCAGCCATGCAAGGGCTGTGGCAGATGTCACCACCGCGCCCGTTGCCCTTCAAGTCTGCAGAATGGCATAACTGCGGGGGAAAGGGGCACATCACCAAGGTCTGCAGGCAGCATTCCAAGGGGTCCTTCAGGGACAAAGATCATTGGGAACAGGAGCACCCGATCTCCAGGATCACTGCTAGTCAAGGCTCCGGCCCAAGTTCCAAGGCTCGTGTGGCTCCAGACTTTTTTGTCACTAACATCTGTCTTCAAGGTCAGCCTTGCCGCATGGAGGTTGACTCAGGATCGTCTTACTCAGTCATCGCTCAAAAGCAATTCTTCCAAATTCCTCCAGCTGACCAGCCTAAGTTGCAGGCTCTGCAGTTCCAGCTGACAGATGTGCAAGGTCGGCACATCCCAGTGCTGGGTGTAGGTACTTTTGCTGTAAAGTTCAATGGCAGGTCCATCAAACTCCCACTGGTCATGGTCAAAGTGGGTAAGCACAATCTGTTCGGTACGCCGTGGTTTGGGCCCCTGGGTATTGTTCTTGCAGCCGTTGAGAAGCCTGAAACTGGTTCCCCTAAGACTGGTCCCCCACGCTCTGAGCATGGTCATTTCCCAGAGAAACTTTGCCTGGGACTGAGAGATTTCATGGGAGCCCATGTCCATGCCGATCTGGACCTATCTGCCCAGCCTTTTTGGCCAAAGCCCTGCCAAGTCCCTTTTGCACTCAAAGATTTCCTAGTGACCGAACTTACAAGATTGGACATTGCTGCTGCTACAAAGACTGACCCCCTCTTAATAAAGATTGTGACATGGGCTCAGGCCAGGTGGCCATCTACACTAGTCTCTGAAGAGCTTCAGGGTTATTACTCGATAAGTAATGAACTATCTGTAATAAATGAATGTGTGGTGTGGTGGGAAAGGGTAATAATTCCATCTGTGATATGTAACAAGGTTCTATGTATTTTACACAAGTGTACCTCCAAAACCAAACATGCAACAACAATAACTACAGAATACAATTCTAGTGGGATTTTGGTGTATTTTATGAGCACAGATTGTATAATTTGTATGGTAGGTTCAAAATCACAACTGTCATCTCACTGGCACTTACATACATCAGAAAAGAGATGGCTTTGATTCATAGTTTCTTCAGAATAAAGAAATTAAAAAAGAGTACCTTGGCTCAACCAAAATACATGTTATTTAAAAACAGATCAAAATATGCTGAAGACATTGCATACTGCTACTCTTTTTTGGGAGGGGAAAAGGAAATAAATTATTAACAGTATAATGTTCTATATTAGTAGTGACTTGCTCAGACAATTGTCCAAAACTGAAGTGATTTGAAGCATTGGTGTTTTTACAAGAGGCCAGAGCTAAAAGTGACATTCACTGATGAGATGGCGCCACAATGCCCCCACAGAGCCATCTGACATTCATGAGATTTAAATTTTTACCGAAAGAGCTTAGAAATTTGAACTGAGGAAACAGAAATGGGAAATATTTATATGCTGATGCCAAAGGAGAAGGGAAGTGACTTCTGAAAACCCTAATTAACTCAAAGATCTCTCCTGGACTCTCCAACCACTGAGATAACACTATGATAGTTCTCAGACTAAGACAATGTTCACCACATGGTATATATATATCCCTTGCAGCCACATCATAATTCATATCTGTAGGGTGTGGGGAAGGCCTTGAATCATCATTGATACCTGGGATTCAGGTTTTATAAATTCCCTTCCTCCCACCTTTCTTGATGGAAGAGATTATTATTAGAATTTATTTTGTGTGCAACTAGGGATGAATGCCTGAATTGTTCTTATATGGGCTTTGCTTGGCTATGTCAGAATTACCGCCTCAAATCTAACTTTCTCCCCTCTCCCCTCTGCCTTTTTTCTTCTTTGTGGCTGTACAAATTGCACCACCTAATGACCTGACAGCATTAATAGAAGGGTGCCAGTAGGTAGAAGTAAAATCTTCCTACCATCATCATCCTGAAATTTTTGGTATTGCGCAGTCCATGATCTCTCTCTTGGTATTATGTGAAATGGTTATTATGTGCATGGCTTTTTCACACTAGGTCAAGTGGAAGGAACTATGGAATGAATTTAACAAAAGGTGGCTTTTTGGCAGTTTGACGACTGGCCTAGACATGGGGGGGGGGAGGAGAAATTCTGAGTCCTCCTTAGTGCCTCAGTAATATATAAAGTGGACGTTATTGCAAGGGAGGGTTCAGCTGTCACTCCCTTCCTACTTTAGCAGCAGCAGTTCTGTCTTTTTGATTTCCATTTTCTCCATTCAAACCATTGGTCATTGTTAGTTAAAAGCTATTTAACCCCACAAGTTCTGGGTGGATTGTGGAGGATCATGAGACTATAGCTCCACTTCATGGGCAATCAGCAGCTTCTTGCTCCGTTCCATAGTCAGAAATATTCCTGTTTTGGTCAGTTACTACACACTTATCCAAAGACAGTACACATGCACATCACTTACTCCAGAATATTTATTGAGACCTGTTTGATCTTAAATCCAAATGCACCAGTTTGACTGGTTTGTAGATATAAATTACTTGCACAGAAAGTTGAGTAGGGTTTTAATGAAAATGAACTCAAGCTTCCTATGCTGTGTACACAAACATGTCTGGATTTGTTGTTTATACATAATAGCAACATAGTTTTATTCTCTTTTGGCAAGCTGCACACATTCAAAGTGTTTTAACGCTGAATCTTTGGCACACAGCAGCCTTCTCCAAACTAAATTAGTTGCTTGATGCATTAGCATGGTATTAATTTCAAGTGCTTTGACGTTTTTATAAACCATTACATTGCACTCTTTTAATCAACAGTACTTGTATCCTTATCAGCATGCTTTGGTGGGCGACATCGATTAAGATGTTCTTAATGGATTATCAGATATTATCTCCTGTGCAATTTGTAAAGAATTAAGTTAGTAATTTTCCAATTTGTGATCCAAGAAAATTTGGTTTCCTTTAATAAGATATGATTTATAGCCTCAGCAGAAATGATTAGTTTTTCAATACAATCTGTGGATTAAATTTATAGATACAGTTCAAGCAAAAAGAATTAAAACAACTTTGATAGGAAGGAGACTAGATTTTCCCAGATATCTTGGCATATGACACAAATAAGTCTCTAATAACTACTATTAGTAAGATGCAGTAAAAATATTCTCTTTAGCAGTTTAAAAAATGAAAATGGTAACAACATTGGAGTGTAACACTATTTAATGCAATGATACATATGCATTGAGTCTTGTACCATAGAGTCAATTTTAGATGTGAAAGGAATGCATAGAGAAGTAATAAATCTTCATTTCACATAATACACAAATGTAATATAACTCATTTCTTTCTCTTTCAAAGGTTTCTTGTGCTTTATTACTCATATATCTATCTACTACTCTAGTCTTTGATTAAAGCTAGTTGTAATTAAATTCAGGTACTTTTATCCATATATCAGAAACCAATCCAATTTGACTAAAATGGTATATGTACTAAATTGTCAAGTCACAGATATATTTTGATAAATATAGTGCAGCAGTTCTGAGTAGCTAGCCATGCTCAAAAATTTCTGCCAAATCTACATGTCTACCCTAAAACTTCACTATAAATGGTATTAAACAGAAGCAGTCCATCATGACAGTTTTTCTGGGTTTTTAAATAGGAAAAGGGCAGTGAATAAACTACATTTATTTATTTATGTATTTTATTCAATTTGTATAGCTGCCCCAATTGACATGCTACTCTGGGCGGCATACATAAAATCCCCAACATTAAACAATAAAAAAAACCTCAAAAAATTCCTAAAACACAAAAAGAACATCTAGCTAAAAACTAAAAAAAATTTGAGTGATTATATTTTCTATGAGATCATGGACATCTCAGCATTTCGGTTGTGATCATCAGCATGAATGATTTCATTTTGAAAAACCTATGGATTCACCCCGCAATGATAGATTATTTTCTTTCTATTTGTTAAGAAGGGGTCGAAGCAAGCTGGCCCCACCAAGAATCATGATGTGGGAATCTCGTAAAGATCTCTGAGTCTGAGGTGAAATGAGTTGCAGAATTTGTGTCCTTCTAAATTCTTTGCTATTGTTAACCTTAGTAGTCCAGGGTTAGAGACCAAATGTCCTAGAGCAAGAGTTCTCAAACCTTTTTTAGCCGGGGGCCGGGTCATGCTCCCTCAGATAGCTTCAGGGACCAGATGGCCCTTTTTCCTTTCCTCCACCACAAGGCACTTCTTGGTCTGCTCATACCATCTGCTAGAGGGGCCCATCTTTCTAGCACAAGAAGGAGGGCCTTCTCTGTGTCTGCTCCGGCCCTATGGAACCTCCTGCCAGTGGAACTAAGGTTGCAGATGGAATTGCTGTCCTTCGGGAAAGATCTGAAAACATGGCTGGTGGGGCAGGTGTGGGGTCCTGAAGATGTCATGACCCCCACCTGGTGGTTGGTTTAATATCAAGTAATTTTCCTCTTTTTAATAATGGGGGGGGGGGTTAGCGGGGTAATTTGTTTTAATGGGGTGGTTCTTTTAAAGCTTTTTAAGATTGTAAGCCGCCCAGAGCCTTCGTGAGTTGGGCGGCTATATAAATTTGAATATAAATAAATAAATAAATAAACTGGTGTGGAGAAATCCTTACACAAAAAATCCCATTTCTTGCCCCCCCCCTCCCCCTAAAACATGTGCTCACCAAAATCAATGAATCTTAACAAACCCTTGAGAAGTTGTTGTATTTGAGGAGTCTGTAGAATACATGAGCCCTTTCCTCTGGACTGACCAAACCCAGAACTCTTCTCCAGAACATATTCTGGGGCATCCAATCTGAAGGCCAGATAATCTGGTGGCATAAGACCTTCTGTTCTTGCTCTTGCTCCTCAGGCAGAATCATGAACCAATGCATGCACTCAGTGATGGTCTACCTGGTGGTCCAGAGTGTGTGAGGCATCAGAGTGTACAACAAAACTGCTCAGCTTCTGACTGGTTATTACTTGTGCATTTCCTCACATTTCCAGCTGCTAGTGGAGGTACCTCCCTGGGCACAAGTATGATCTTCCATCTGTTTGACAGCTCTACAGATAAGAATCAAAGCCATATAGGAAGAGGAGCAGCCATGACAGTGGAGGAATGTGGTGCACAGAAAGATTGTGATATTTTTGAAGCACAATCAGACATATCCTGAATATAAAAGTAGGAGCTTGTTACATCTCCACTAGTATATTATTCCACAGAGTAAATGTCACCACTGAGAAGGTTGTCTTTCTAATTACAGTCTTCCTTGCTATTCTCAGTGTTGGCACCTGAAACTGTGTATTGTGAGAGAATCGGGTGATGTGGGCAGTAGATCTTTCAGAGAGATACTCTGCTAGGTAGCAAGGTCCTAAAACATTTGGGATTTTATGTGTTAAAGTTAACATATAACTAAGTAGTGGCACAGTTGAACAATCTGACAAAGATGGGGAAAAATTAGATCTGATCATAGCGGTGATCTGGGATTCCATATTCAATGCCAAAATAACACCCAAACTGTGTACCTGGTTCCTCAAAGAGAGAGCAACCCAACATCAGAGTCTTCATCTTGCCAGCATTCATCCTCAATTTATGAGCCTTCATCCATCCCACTATCAAGTCACCAGACTGCATCCACTACAGACAATGTAAGAGAGATAGAATTGTGTGTCTTCAGCATATTGATGACAGTGGATTCAAAATCTTCTGAATGACTTCCCCCAATGGCTTTACATAGATGTTAAATATCATTTGGGAGATGATTGATCCCTGAGGAACTCAGCATTAATCTGGCATTTTAATCACTCTGCTATGCTAGTGGTTGCACATTGCTTTTCTCTGTTACAACAAAATACTCCTTTCAGCATTTTGTTGCTGCTGGAGGTTGTCGGGGGTGGGTATTTAATTAGCAAATTAATATGTTTTTCTGCATAACGTACCTGCTCTCTAAACATGCAATAGTATTTTCTGATCTTTGAGAAGCCTTCTATTACGGCTCTACTAATAAATATCAATAGCAAGTAATAGCAAGTAATAAGACGTTACCATACTATTGTAAGTGGTCCATGGTCCAAGCAGTGGGTAGATGGTGTGTTAGCTGCTGCTTGTTGTGCCTCTCTTGAAACTGACCATATGCTACCCCAGTGATGGTGAACCTTTTAGAGAGTGAGTTCCTAAACTCAACAGGCTGCCATCCACGCTGCACCCCCACGCCAAAATGGTCATCCGCATCGTGTAGGCAGGGCAAAATGGGCATCCAGCCCATACCTGTCAAGTATCCCGGATTGGCCAGGAAATCCCGTATTTTGGTGTGCATTCCTCCCCTTTCCCGATGCTGTCCTGTATTTAGAACAGTGGGGAAAGGGGTTACTGCATATGCGTGCACATGCAGAACACATCTGTGCATTGGCAAACAAGTTCTGTTCATGCGCAAAGGAGTTGCGCACCCGGGTGGGAGCAGTTCCCTCATTTTCTGGAGTGGTGCTTGACGGGTATAACTGAGAGAGCGTGACCCAGTCCCCAGCTTGAAAAGGTTGGGAACCCTTTCTTTAAAGGATGGTGTCTTCTACACCTTCTTACCAGTCCTGGCGGATAGATGTGCTTTTCAACTGCATTGCTGGATTTACAGCTCACCACTGTACCTGTAGCAGCATGTCCATACCACCCTCAAGCAAGAATAGGATTCATGCCAGCACATTGGAACAAAAATAGTGAGGCCAAAAGCAGTTCTACAGACATAAAATGTAGGTTTTTATTTTTCATCTCAAAAGGGCTCTTTCGAAAAAAAAGCATTCACTCCAAACAATTGATTCCCTTCTAAACATCTGAAACAGTATACAGAATGACAGCTGCATTTGGGTAAATACATCAGATATACAGAAATGTATAAAACTTAATCACATCATTTATAGAGGGACTGTTAAGCTGCAAATTGCGTTGGAAAGATGTGTTTAAAAGGAGGGAGTCACCTTAACAGTCTACCCATTGTGCTTCCTTGTATTAGTCTGGAACTAATTCTGCATCAGCGTGAAATGAATTGGATTTGGTTCATAACCAGCATGTGAATATTATTTAGCTCTTACATGGGGTACATACAGGGCTGGAGAAGTGTCGGTCATAAATCATCTCTGCTAATGGACTTGCAAGGAACAGAGATATTCCTATTACATGGCTAAGGGGGGGAACTAGGGCTACATCAGTTTGGGAGTCAAACACTTATTACCATTTCCTATCTGCAGTGGCTAAGATGCTGGCTGGGAGGTGGAAGGTCAGCAGTTCGATTCCCGAATACTGCAGGATGGAACAAGCTCCCGTCTTTGTTCCAGCTCCTGCCAACCTAGCAGTTCAAAAGCAAAAAATTGCAAGTAAATAAATAGGACCACTTTAGTGGGAAGGTAACAGCATTCAGTGTGCTCCGTGTCTAGTCATGCCTGCCACATGACCACAGAAATGTCTGTAGAAGCAGACAGCACTGGCTCTTTGGCTTTGAAACAGAGATGAGCACTAAACCCTAGATTAGGATATGACTGGCTTTTGAGCAAGGGAAACCTTTACCTTTACATATCCAAACTCATAAAAGAGAGATTTAAAAGACAAGTGGATGAGTACTTCAAAGAATTAAGAGCTTGAACCTTAAAAAGCTTTCAGAAAGGGTCAGCTATTGTGGTAGTCCTGGCTCACAGTTCTTGCTGGCTTCTAGAACTTGCACCTTCATGGATAACAAAAGGAGGGAAATACTGTCAAAGGCAATCAAATTGGGATAAAGGATGGTGTAATTGAAGGGAGTGAAATGGGTAGAGAGTTTAAAAAACCAAGCAAATATATAAACAAATGTTTTCATGGAATTCTGAAAAAAAGGGATACGATTTCTGACATTGCTAGAAATATTTGCCGGTGGCGAGGGGAGACCCTACAAGAAAAAGAAGTGGTTTTTGCTTTTTAATGTTAATATATCTAATTTATACTTCTCAGTCCTTTGATATTTTCCTTCCTTAAAATCTTAACATGACATTCTCCAATCAAAAAGGCATACAAAACCTACAGGTTGGGCTAATATGTAAAATGTGTGTTTTAACGAAAATACATTATAATAAAGAATATTAGAGAAATCTGTGTACAGAGGTGGTGAAAAAGTGTGAGGATATGAAGGTTTCTTATAGGTTCTGGGATTTTTCTCGACATCTCAACACAATGAGAATGGAACTTGAGCATTCATCAGCCATTTTCAGAAATCTCAGCTCTGGTGGCAATAAGATGCCAAGGGGAAAGTGTGTGTACTCAATGTACATCAAATACATACAATACTATCTATTTACAAAGGTAACGGTTGTTAAGATTTCATAAATAGGCAAAAAAGTAAGGTGTGATGAAAGCATTTTGTAAAAAAAAACAAAAACCTCCTACCCATTAGCAAATCTCATCATTTGTGAAAAGGAGGAAAATGTTTCTATTTGTCTTGTGAACCAAATAAAGAGGAACCAAATCAAGATTTGTATTTCTTTTAAAAGTGTCAATAAGCACAAATTCATAGAAAGCTCTGTCTGTATTCAAGAAACCAGTAGTCCAGATATGAGCCTCCCCATAGAACTCTCCACAGGTATAGCAGGACTGTTCTGCATGGAAGAATTGAGTTGTGTCTGAACTGGCCCTAAATAAATAGATGCAATGACTTTTCTGAACCTTTCAAATCTTCTCTGGAAAGCTGTGGTCATCATCTGGCATACAGTCACCAACATAACACAGCAGCATCAAGCAGCAGACAAGGGGGAATGATGGGAAAACAACAAATTCTCCACAAAAGCCCCAAACAAAAACAGTGCACATTATGTAGAAATTGCCTTGGCATGCAGGTCATTGGTGATTTCATTTGTAAGTAATGTTTTGATTGTCACAGATTATATGTTGCTCTCGTCCCCCTGACATTTGTTGTACGGTGGGATTGATTTTTGTGCTCCAGTATGAAAAGGTCACTTTGATCAATGCAGTGTAATTGGCACTAAATTAGGATCATATCAGGTTATTTTGCTATTTAATGATGAAATATTAAAGAATAGCATGGGAAGATTGCAGGTGCTAAAGTGCACTTTAAACCTGTTTTAATGATGTTTTATTTTACAGGGGGTGGGGTTGGTGGAAACTGAGAGAGAGAAAATGACTAAAGTGCTGAAAATGGCTGTGATGTATTACAAGAGTGGCCTGGAATTATATATTTTCACTTGAGGTAATTTAAAAGCACCAGCCTCCAAACACTGAAGACATCAGCAGTCAGAGGAAGCATCTGTCGGAATGGTAGTCAAGATTTCTCCTCACTGTGAATGACTTACCAGATTCTGTCTGTGAGAAGACGATATGAAACATCAGTGATCTCAGGTTGCAGACTGAGTTCTGTAGACCTGATATCCCAGAGGATTCCAGCACAGATTCCCTTGAATCCACTGCAAAATCTGTAATACTTTCCAACAGTTGGAAGACCAAAAGCAAAGCAATCACACATACTGTATATGACTCTATATTGCTTAGTGAACTCTCTGGGTGGTTCACAAGTTAATTAGCATTTTGACTTCAACATATTGGGTACTTATTTTACCATCCTCAGAAGGAGGGAAGGCTGAGTCAACCCTGATCCCCATCAGGACTAAACTCAGAATATCAGCAGTTTGGCCTGCAGTATAGCAGTTTAACCTATATAATCTGAAACTTGATTTTGACTCATGAATTGCCAGATGGCCTGGCTCAAAACACCAGCTTCTCAAAATGTGTCTCTTTGAAACCAGTATTATCTAAGCCTTCCTTTCAAATGTTTGATTTGTCATATAGACATAGGAGTCTGTATGATTGTGAGTGGTGGATGTACACTCATCCATGTGCATATCTGATGGCCCCAGCTCAAAGGCCATGGGGAAGGGGAGGCCTTCTAGAACATAGCTGACTCTGCTGAAGCTAAGGATGATAAACAGCTGAATGGGGCTTGTCTCACAGAGATAAGAGAGGAAGCGGGGAAAGGCCATCAGGGCTTGCCATCATCACTGGCCGTAGAGGAAAAGGATGTGAGGCAAAATACAGGAGACTGGGCATCTGTTTTCTGTGTAACAGCATAGGCAAAGGAAGGAGAAACACTGGCCTGTCCTTTCTCATCCAGCCAGCCTGCAAATGGTAGAAGTTGAGGACTCTAACGGCAGCTCTTATCCCTGTATAGCCATGGCACAGGAGAAGAAAGCAAGAAGGGGCAAATCAAGGGACAGGGTGGAGCTACTGAGCCTGTTTCCACCCACCTATACAGGCCCTTTCTACAGGGAGCACACTCTGGCATGAAGCCGATTCTCCCACCTGTTTTTTAGGACTTAGACTTGAGAGAACTCCACTAAGGATGAGACTCCAAATAGGCAAAGAGTACCCAGAGGGCTAGTAACTACAGTACAATCAGACCTCTGAGACTGTGGAGGAAGCCACTGTGCCTTTAATTATTCTATACCTATAAGAAAGGGGTGTGGCCGTGTGTGTGCAGAATGCGTGTCCACGCCCATGCAGCCTATCCCATGATGTGCCGTGCACACCTACCTTATGTCACTGACATCAGCTCCGTGAGTGTCCGGAGAACGAGAGTGGATCCTGCGCCCAACAAAAGCCAGAAAAAACAAACACTACAAGTCTCAGTGTTCTCCACGGCATGCCACAGTCAATCAGGCAGAATGGCCGGAATGCGGAGGAGGCGGGACAACCAGCGCGTGAACGCTCAAGTCAACGGCTGCTTTGCGCATGCGTGCACTAAAGCTAAGGACCCTCCCTCCCTGCCATACCTGGGTGGACTGGGCTCGGTCTGTGGGGACAGTCTAGCCCTTTTCCTCCTCCTCAAATCCCAGCCCTCGGCAATGCCTCTGCCCTGCTGCCCCTTTCACCCTCGGCCATGCTGCCTGAGGATGTGGCCAGATGAGGCACCACCATACGCACTGCCTCTGCCCTGCCACCCCTTCCACACTGCCTGAGGTCGTGGCCGGGCAAAGCGGTGCCATAGGCGCTGCCTCTGCCCTGGTGCCCCTCCCACCCTCAGCCACCCTCACCTGAGGATGCGGCCAGGCAAGGCAGCACTGCAGGCACTGCACCTGCCCTGCCACCCCACCTGCCATCAGCTATGCCGCCTGAGGATGCGGCCAGGGGAGGCAGCAACACAGGTGCTGCCACTGCCCTGCCGCCCCTCCTGCCCTCAGCTATGCCGCCTGAGGATGCGGCCAGGGGAGGCAGCAACACAGGTGCTGCCACTGCCCTGCCGCCCCTCCTGCCCTCAGCTATGCCACCTGAGGATGCGGCAAGGTGAGGCGGCGCCATAGGCACCGCCTCTGCCCTGCCAACCCTCCTGCCCTTAGCCACTCCACCTGAGGACATGGCTGGGCGAGGTGCTGCCATAGGTGCTGCCTCTGCCCTGCTGCCCCTCCCACCCTAAGCCATGCCTGATGGATACCTGCCTCTTGCCCTTGCCATTCCCCCTCTGCTGTTTCAAGCCAGACCTTGAAACAGCAGAGGGGAAAATGCACAGGCCACAGCCAGCGATCCACCAGGGAGAGTACCTTCCCTGATGGATACCTAGCTCTCACCCTACCATTCCCCCTCTGCTGTTTCAAGGACAGTCCTCAAAACAGCAGAGGGGGAAATGCAAAGGCGCCAGGCAGGGATCCACCAGGGAAGGCACCTCCTCTGACGGATGCCTGCCTCTTGCCCTGCCATTCCCCCACACTGCTTCGAGGCACCCCTCAAAACAGCAGAGGGGGAAATGCAAAGGCGGCATAGGGGAATGGCCCTCCCCTCGGCCAAGGGTAGCACCATAGGGGAACAGGCCAATGCCATGGGTTGAGACTGCCACAAGAAACCCCATTACTGTACTTATTGTATATTATGATATTGTATTTATTGTCTGCTATATAAATCACCCTGAGTCGGGTTCACCTGAGTGGGCGGTATAAAAGCGTGAAAATTAAATTAAATTAAATTTAAATTAAATTATCAGAACTTCCCTCCACTTACATGACTTAACACTACTCGGTTATTCACCTTTGACTAAATCACCTTTCTAGAGGATGTGCATTATATTGCACCAGGAGGAGATGTATCTCATTAACTATTGCCAGCTCTGACCAGCAGCAGTGACTCTTCAGAACATCCGGCAGGGATCTTCTCCAGTTCCTGTTAGAAACAGCAGGAAATTTACCATCGGAGCTTCTGCAAGCAGTGTTAAAGCATCCCATTGACTCATTTAAGGTACCTTTCCTCCCATCATTCCTGCACTTAATGAAATAATTTAATTTAATTTAATTTAATTTAATTTAACAGTCATATTTATATATGCCGCCCACTCAGGCAGAACCCGACTCAGGGCGGCATTACAACAAGTTTTAAAAACACATAAAAACACTTTAAAAGACCCACATCCCACCCACTTTAAAAGACCCATATCCCACCCACCCATCCCACCCACTATAACAAGAAGAAGAGTTCTTAATTCTTTACATAAGCCAGCAGGCGGGGACCGTGTTCCCATTCGGGCCCCACACCTGCCCTGCCAGCCAGGTCTTCAATCCTTTCCTGAAGGGCAGCAATTCTCTTTGAAGTCTTAGATTTGTTGGCAGGAGGTTCCAGAGAGTTGGTGCAGCCACGGAGAAGGCCCTCCTTGGGGTGCTAGACAGATGTGCACCCCAAGCTGATGGCACTATTAGAGAGCCCCTCTGGTCCGCTCTGGTTGGACGGGCAGACACTCTTGGGACGATGCGGTCTCTAAGGTATCCTGGCCCACTGCCATATAGGGCTTTAAAGGTCAAAACCAGCACCTTGAATTGCACCCGGAGACAAACTGGTAACCAGTGCAGCTCCCGAAGTAGCGGTGAGGCATGGACATATCGCCCGCATCCCATCACCACCCAGGCTGCCGCATTCTGGACCAGCTGCAGCCTCCGAATGGTCGTCAAGGGCAGCCCCATGTAGAGTGCATTACAATAATCTAGTCGGGAAGTGACCAGAGCATGGGTGACCATAAGCAAGGAGCCCCAGTCCAGGAGCGTGCGCAACTGGCGAATCACCCGAAGTTGGGCAAAAGCCCTCCTGGCCACAGCCGCTACCTGTTCTTCTAGCAGAAGCCGCGAGTCCAGAAGGACCCTCAAGTTGCGCACTGGGTCTGTCTGGGGCAAAACAGCCCCATCCAGTACCAAAGATGGTAACTCCCTGGATAACACGGGGCCCCTTATCCACAGCCACTCTGTCTTGCTGGGATTCAGCCGAAGCCCATTGGCCCCCATCCAGACCCCAATGGCCTCCAGGCATCCGGATAGGATTTCAACAGCATCACTGGGGTCCCCATGGGCCGAGATGTACAACTGAGTGTCCTCCGCGAACTGATGGTACCACACCCCGTGGGAACGAATGATCTCACCCAGTGGCTTCATGTAGATGTTAAATAGGAGAGGAGAGAGCACTGAACCCTGAGGCACCCCATACTTGAGAAGCCTAGGGCTGGACCTCTCACTCTCTAACCACACCGACTGGGTACGGCCCTCCAGAAAAGAGGAAAACCAGGACAACACAGTGTCCTGGATCCCCAGTCCTTTGAGCCATTCCAGAAGGATACCGTGGTCGATGGTATCGAAGGCCGCTGAGAGGTCAAGAAGAGCAAGGACGGATGGATAACCCCCATCCTGCTCCCGCCAGAGATCATCCATCAGTGCCTCACCCCTATATGTACATAAACATGGACTAAGAAATCCATTATTGTTACACTTTTTAAAAAAATGTCTGACAAAGTGGACGTAATCCACAAAAGCTAACATTTAGATACAGAAGTTATTATTTAAGATGACACATTTTTGTCTTTTTGTTGTTTTGTTTATTCTCTGATTTGCTTGCACAGACTAACATGGCTACCACTTCAAAGATGTCACAATTTTGTTATCTACATGAAAGCATTGACCCTTTTTATGTTAACTAATACAGCATTTAACATAACGCTAAAGACACATGAATATGATTACATAGAAATAAAACATCCACATCGTGTGTGGTGTACTTTTCTCATTTCCAGCACGAGCTTGAAAGTCTATGAGGCATGATAATATTAACTCCCAATTTCTGTGACCTCTCATAAGACACGACTGAGAACAAGGAATGGGCTAAAAGGATTCTAATGACCTCTTTGGACACTTATGCGCACATAATGACTGTTAGAAGATTTATATGCTCTGTATAGGTATAATTAGACACCCACAAACCCATTTGACCCTACTGAGGTGAAAAGCTCTTCTGCTTTTCAGCAGATGAATCGATAACTCGCACGTTTTACCACTTTGGAGTGAAACTGAGGAAATGAAAATCTGATAATTTTCCTCCCAGTGCTGTCTAGATAGAGGAGAGCAGTTTTAGCCTCTGACAGGAAGATCTATTTTCAGTTTCTCAAAAGGCTAGTGTCAATTCCAAAACTTCTCCTGATATTGATTTTCAGTTTTGTTAAAAAGGATGTTTTATTAGGAAATATTAGTCCCAGAGACCATGTAAAGCTCACGTCTGTTTCAGAGGTTGATGAAATCATGGCTCTAATTTTGATGTGGTGTGCACACCTCAGTCCCAGCATCATTCTGAGAAGTTGTTTTAGTGCCGTATGAGTCAATTTAGAACAATGCTGAAGATGTAAGGGTCTGATTTATAAATAATACTCCATGTGTGCACTTCACATAGCTCAAAACTCATTTCCAGCCAGAAGTGCTAGAAGGTTCATTCAGCATCATGATCTCCAAATTATGGCAGACAAGAAGATTAATTATCCCTGCTATAATGCAAACACACACAAACGCATGCACAGACAAAGAACTAAAATAAAATGTGACACTCTCAAAAAGGAGTCTTGAAAATTATGACTTGCAAAATAGTGAGTGCTATCAATCCACTTATGCTGTAGCATTTTCAAGAAAGAGAAAACCAGCCCTAAAACAACTCATAGATGTCCCACTGATTTCAATGGGAAGACTGCTTTCTTAATATATAGGCTATCTGCAAATTTCACAGAAACTCCAGTAAAAAAAAAATCAGTGATTGGTAGAGAAACTGACATACAAGTGTTTCAGTACAAACAGTTTAAAAGTGGATTGCACAGCAACACATTGGCTAAAATCCTCTTACAAATAACATAATCTTTGAAGAAAAATCGCCTCAAGTTAAGAAATCAGCATAAGCAGTACCTCGTTGCAGACTCAGTCATATATCTGAGTATGGAGCTGAAAGTGTCTATGGTGATTTCTTAACTTGGGGCATTTTGCTGTTTATGCTATGCCAGTGTAACTAGGTAAGAAGCTTGTGGTTTCTGTATGCACCCATTATGGAGTATTCACCCAGGGGTTTGAAATATTACTCTCTTTCTTCAGACTAGAGCTCCCAGAATGTCCTAGCCCATGTAAACATAAACTGTTTTGAGATTCTGGATTGTAATTCTGTTTCAGACAACACTTTCTTAATCAGGGACACATTGGGTGGCGGATGTGAACACACATAACAGAATATCAGCTATCAACTATGTACTTAAGTTTAGTCAGCTAGGCCTCAAGAATAATTTGCAACCCAGGTTTAAGGACTTAATCTGATTCATAGTTTACTTTGCATAAAATGGTTAGAATTAACCTGTCTTTTTTCATCAGTATTAAAATGAATTAGCTTCTGACCACAGCATTTTGGGTTGGGGTCAGAAGCCAATTCAATATAACCTAAAACCTATAATGTTTTAAATTGATCCTCTTTGTCTTCTTCATAGTTCAGTGTGTATTTTTATTGTACCGAAATTATAGTGTTTATTTGTTATAAAATTGAGAAGCATGTGGTCTATATATTTCTTTTTTTCTCTCTTATAATGACTGACAACAATCCATTTTGTATTTTATCTTCAATATTTATTCTCAGTGACATGTGTTTGACATTTTGGTGAAGGTAGCACAGACTTTTAGGATATGAAATATGTGCTGCAGCAGGACAAATGTACATTCCGTCTTATAGCCATGGTTCTTTTTGATGGATTTTTATGAATGTCCAAATGGATGAAACCATCAGAAGCAGGTTTGTTTTCTTCCCACAGGGCTAGTGTAAATAAGATGATCTCTTGCTGCTCTCTTTTTAGAGGAATTTGTTTTATAGAGGAGAAAAAACAATTCTCCTGTTATGGAGAACCTCAGTTGAATTTCTTGCCTCAGCTATATGGCTCTTCCCCCCAAAAAACAACAACAACAACACGTGAGCACACACACACATGCACGCACACACATGTATGCATGCACACACACACACACACACACACAGTGCCTTTGTTTCAAGTCATAGGCATAAGTTGAATATTGAAATGTGGTTATCGTCAAGTTGCTGAAAACTTTTGTAAATTAGAAATTCAGTATGCTATTGTTGTAAAGCACTTCTATTCATGTTTATTTGTCTACAATCAATCAAAATATTTTCTCAAAAAGCAAAAAGCAAAGTTTGAAGGTGAGATCACTTGAGTGTTTTTGTCATTGCTTGGTTTGTGAGTATTGGCTAGTTTTTATATCACTGTATTTGGAAGTCTTGTAAAACATGATGAACATGGCATAAGTACATGAGCACTTAACCTTTCAAGGGTACTCATGAGACATTTACAAGGAGATGGAGTGGACCATTCCACATAAGAAGTGATGGTCTCCAGTGAAATGTCATGTTCATACAATGTGCAGAAAAGGGCAACCAAAATGATCAAGGTGTTTGAGTACAACCTCTGTAATGAAATGATGCAATATTAGATCCTTCCAACTCATTTTATTTATTTATTTATTTATTGAATTTCTAATGCCGCCCCACTTGCCAAGGCGACTCTGGGTGGCTTAAAGCAAAACAATGAAACATCAATATTTAAAACAAATTGAAATCTTTAAATGATTTCTTAAAAAAATCTTAAAATTACTTTTAAAAACCCACCATAGCTACATCCTGAACTTCAAAGGACAGCTACTCAGACTAGCCAGCCCACAGTGGCTATTTCTCCAGCCTCCCCCCACACCTGCTGCACCAGCCAGGTCTTCACACCTCTGCAAAAGGGTAAAATTCTCTTCAAAGAAAGGTCTGAATGGGAAGAGGAGACTGGATGAAGGTGTATGCTTGCTGGAGATAAGGTAGATATGGAGAACTCAAGGCCCTCCATCTGAAATGAAATGATGGGAGATTTATGACAGATTAAAGGAAATATTTCTTCACACAGAGAACACAAAAATTGTGGAATTCTCCTTGCAAAGTGAGCGTTCAACAGCTACAAAAATGATTTAGGTGAAGATATCAGAATCCATCACCAACCTTTACTGGAATCAGACAGCTCAAGTCAGAATTGAAGAGCAGCTGAAAGAGCATGTTCAAATTCACAGAGGCGTGCAACAAGGTTGTGTGTTGTCCTCAGCACTGTTTAATATAGTATTTTTTCAAAAGTACTTTCAGAAGCACTATCAGATTTAAACATTTACATTAAAATTAATGGGAAATACCTGAATAACATCCCATATGCTGATGACACAGTGTTGTTGTCCAAAAACCTTGCAGATCTTCAGTTGATGATGGAACAAGTTAGAGCGTCAAGAACAGAATATGGTCTGGATCTCAACACCAAGAAGACTAAATATCTTATTATAAGCCGAGCACCAACTCACGGCAAGCTAATGGCAGGAACACA